>PNEN01001737.1:0-55012 GCA_002933655.1 Cercospora berteroae
GCACATGATGTGCCATGAATCGTCCATGGCACCTCGTATTCACAACACTAAGCAAGACTGCAAATGCCAAAGAGGAGACGAGATAATGGCCCGACCAGGATGTCCCGTTCAGAACCCATTGAGCTCCATTTGAGTTCTTCAGAATCCCAAGCTCACTCGAGATTTGGGTGCGGGCGGTAACATGGCAATCCTGGAGCGTCAGCAATTCCAACAGCAACGAGTTCCCTCTCACCAGTTGGCCAGCCACATGCGGTCAATATGTCAGCACTCCTGTAAAGAAATCGTGACCATCGTATTACAGGTCGGACCGGTCTGGATTGTTGATCCTGGTATTTGTTTCTCTCCAATCGATGATCATATGTGCTCTTTAGCATGACCTGATTTCAAGTGCGACACAGTGTGAGAGCATCCTCCAGAATGCACCTGATGGCCGCCATCTCGGCGATCTTGTTGGCCATTGGCTTCGTCGTTGCTCACACTGGACATGATCTTACCATTGAGCTGAAGGAGCGCAGACGTTGGCTGGATACAGAGCCAAGAAGCGTCAAGTCCTGCAGCAACGAACTTGAGCGTCGCGGTCTCCTTTCGAATGCGATAGAAAGACGAAGAGACCTATTCCAGCGTAATGCTCAGGATTCGCTTGTTGCGGCTCAATTCGCCAAAAACTTTGCCTTCCCACCAAACCCGACTGATGAGCGACTCCTCTTCACCGACAATTCCAGCTGCGTTCTGACTCCGGAGGTTCAGGGCCTAGGCCACTTCATCGCTGGCGAGCAGATCCGGTCGGACATCAGCGAAGGTCAGCCTGGCGTGCCTCTTACACTCGAGATCCAAATCGTGGACGTTCGCAATTGCCAACCCATTCCTGGCGCCTTCGTCGAGATCTACCAATGCAATGCCACAGGCGTTTACTCGGGTGTGCAAGCGGATGGTAATGGCAATGCGAACGATGCATCGAATCTGTATGCCACACACGGACGAGGCATACAGCAGACGGACGGCGAAGGGTATGCGCTTACTTTTTCGAAGACATGATCCACTCTCCTCTAACACTTAGCAGCGTGGTCACATTCAAAGGCATATTCCCGGGCCACTACTACGGGGTCGCACCCCACATCCACATCCTCACGCACAGCTCAGCTCAACCCGTCGCGCCTAGCGGAGAGGGGAGAAATTATGTACAGGCGACACACAATGGGCGCATATTCTTCGACCAGGATTTGATAAACCAGGTGGAGGGAACATATCCTTACAATACAAATCAGCAGCCATTGACGCTGAACAGCCAAGACGTGGTGTTGAATCAGGAAGCGCAAGTAACTGATCCATATGCGAGATATGTTTGGTTGGGACAAAGACCAGAAGACGGTGTGCTGGCATGGATAAGCGTCGGAATAGATCCGACTGTGATTCATCCAATGGAGTATGTTGGAAATGGAGCAGGTGGAAATGGAGGCGCATTAGCATGATCAAAGATTGCTATGTCCATACAGCTGCGTTGCATCTGTTGCTACAGCCTCACGGCGTGAAAGAATCAAATCCATCCGTAGGAGCCGTCCCAGCTTTAATCCCTCCACCCGGTGAATAGATCGTACCGCCAATGGCTGCAACGCCCCATCCGTGTTTCGGCACTGGCATATCTGGCAACCTGCTCCACTGATTCGTCACGGTATTGTACGCTTCGACTTGCGGGAAGACCTGTGACTGAGTCTGCTGATCGCCTTCGCCTCCTAGGCAGTAAATGATCTCCCCAATAGCAGCACAGGCCAGTCCACCACGAGCTGTCGGCATTGGGGTCAGTTCCCTCCATCCAGACATCGGGCTGTTCAGATCGAGTGCGTAGACATTATTCTGTATCTTCTCTTGGCCATTCGTTCGTCCTCCCAATACGTAAAATGTTGAACCGACGACAACACCAGCAACATGCTGACGAGGTTGTGGCAGAGGAGGAAGATTTGTGTTCCACGAGTCCCTCACTGTATCGTACGCTGTGACTGTAGCCACAACATCTTGGTCGCCCGACTCCAGATCGAGGATCGTCATACCGCCAGCGAGGTAGATCGTGGTGTCGTAAACTCCCACCGCACAAGCTCCGCGCTGCGTGCCTTGCGGCATTGGAGCTCGGTGCTGCCAAGCATTGGCGGAAGTAGAGTATGCCAAAGAGATGCCTTGAGCGCGCCACTGTCGTCCTTCGGAAAGGCCACCAAGAATGTAGATGGTTTCTCCCACAGATGCGGCGTTCAGATGGTTCAGTGGGGTTCCAAAAGGTGCTGCTGTGTGCCAGCTGCTGTCCCTGAGGCTGTAGTATTCCACTGTGTCAACCGTTCGGAATGGGTCGATCATTGTTCCTCCAAGCACCCATACTGCGTCCGATGTTGCGACGACGGCATCTTCTTGACGTAAACCGCCAGCGATCGAGGGGAGTGTTCTCCAACTTCCGTCACGAGCTTGGCCTTGTGGCACGGCAGTGGGATAGACAAAGGTCCCGAATATGAGTAAGTAAACAAGATCGACCATGATGCCCAATGGTCGCGGCTTCAATGACATGATTGATCGACTAATCAGACGCCTCGAATGAGACGAGATCTCTTCATCTTAACGTTGCCGAGCAATTGTAGGGAGGGAAGACGATACGATCGAGGCCACCCTCGAGTCCTAACCACCATATTGTAATAGGGACCATGAATACTTTGAACGCATGTATCCATGAGTGAACTCCATTCTTGGTAACTGGAGAGCCGACAGTGTCCTGGGCCAGGATGGAATCTGTTTCGCTGGAGTGCCATCGAGGCCTGGAGCTGTTCTCTGACCTGTGGAAGCGTAAAGTAAAATTAGTCCTCCCGTCATTAAACAAGGGAACCAGGGCATCAGCAAGGATCGCGAAGCCTTCCTACCGCGATGTCAAGCAAACAGTCCGTGTTGTTAGACATGCTTTCCTTGACTGACAAAAATTCTGAGCGGGAGTTCCGGCAGTTCTGTGTCCTCGACAACGTACGTAGCTGCTGCTCTCAAGATTCAAAGCAATTGTCCGCTGGTTTTCTTTGCTGCGAACGACCAATGGCTTTGAGTCTTCTTTGCAATGCAGCGACGAATTATGCCTCCGGATCTCATCTGAACAGCCCATGCTGTATAGTTACGACTCTCATCAGTGGCCTGCATAACCTCATCGATCATACCTTTGGCTTTCGAATGGAATATCCTGCAGGACACTAACCGTTGCGACATTCGGGCTGTTGCTAATACTTCAGCACAATCTCTCCATTGCGAACAAACCTCAGTCGAAGCGCATGCAAGTGATCGAAAGATGTCCATCACGAACGCACACTTCTAAGCCCCATGATAGCCAAGCGAGCAGAATCCTTCTCACGCGAACCCTACAATCCTTCAGCTCCACGCAGATTTGTCATCGCGTGCAACGTCCAAACCAACATATAAATAACGAGAGACCTCACCTTCCAAAAGAAAAATATTAGAAACGAATTTCTTCATCTTCGTCAAAATGTCCGACTTCCAATTCCCCGATCTAAACGGTTTCAGCCTCCACGTCACAGTCCACATCGCACCAGAAAACCTCGAAGCTTTCTATGCTGCAATGATACCAGTCTTCGATGTCGTAGCAGCAGAACCCGAATGTCTTTACTTCGAATTGTATCAAGATCCCACGAGTCCGGGTACGCTTTCTTGGGTTGAGAATTGGGATGCTACGACGCAGTGGTTTAAAGATGTAAGTGCCTCTATCAACTCAGGCGTCCAGTGGCAGATCATGCTGATTTTCTTATGTTCTTGCAGGTCCAGATGCAAAAGGCTTATTATAAGCCGTACTTTGAGGCCACGATGCCGATGTATATCAAAGATCGTGAATGGCGGATTTTGAAGCGGTTGGGGCCGCGATATATTGTGCAGAAAGAGGCAAATCTCAAATGAGTCCGGAGCTATTCGCGATTGTCTCTTCTTGATTTGTCGGATGTGATGAGTCCATGGTATGCGAACTGAGCGTGGAAGAGCGTTCGGGGTGGAGGAAGCTCGATGAATATATAGCGCAGGATTTAGCTTCGATCCGAAATTGTGTCTTTCTCATTCCTCTATATCAGTACGTGCACTATTTGGATATTGGCGGGAAATCGGTGTTTTGCGGCCTCTAGAATCTTGCCAGAGCGATCTTGGCCTCAGCTGCAGCTCTGTTTTGAGCAGTTCTCGCAGCGTGTTGTATAGTACGCGACATTGCTTTCGATACTTCTGCCGGAGCCGGCAGCAGAGCAGGTTCGCAACAGCTAAGCTACAGTTTGTCAGTCAAGTACCGATCTACTAGCGCTGTTGCAGCGTCTGTGTTGGATGCCAGAATGGTATCAACGAAAGCCATGCCCATTGCTCCAGCGCCAGCGACGAGGTAGTCGGCCTCAACGTTCTCTGATGAGGCAATTTTGAAGTTTCGATGCGGGTTGGTGATCTGCTAGAGAACAACGATAATTTGTAATGTGTCCATTGACTATATCAACGGAGACGCACGTATTCGATTTTGAATTCTCTGGATATTCTCGAAGTGGACTGTCAGCGCTTCGGACGACCTCGGTATGAGGCGAGGAGACTATTGAGATCCATGATGGCTTCCACGTGAAACGTCCTGTTCTCCCGACTGTGGTAGACAGCTCCAGAGACCATGTCTGTCGGCAATGATCGCACGAACTCCGTTGTCGTAAGCGCTGTCGCGTCAATGTGGGGACAGACACGGCAGCCCAACATGACTAGGCCGGGTAGCTGAGAAGCATCTTATGGACTTTCTGTAGGTGTGCACCTATACAGATAGCCTTCTCCATGAAGAAGGTTGTTTGGTCTCTTCGAACTGTGCTTTTGTTGCACCTCGAAGAATCACGCCATCTGGAGCTGGCTTCTCGCCATGACCATAGCCAATTGCGGCTGGACTGTACTTGCATGATTTGCGGGTCAGCACAAAGCTACAAGTAGCCACATTCTGCAGAAGCATAAGTATGTCTCTTCCCCAGAGACTTTGTTCTCTGATTCTCTTTCTCGTTCCGATTACTTCATTTGGCGATCGGATTCGCCAAGCCTTAACCGCGATGGACGCTGAGCTCCACGGAAGCGGCACAAACGACATGCGTCTCTGCCATGAGCGCGTGCTCTTTGCAAGTCTCTTGACTGAAGACCGAGGTTGTTAGTTGTTCCATGAAGGAGTCTCGAGAGAAGGTGCTGCTGCTGGCAAGTCGTCGAACTGGCACGTCGGCTTCGAAGCGATGGCCCCGCGATGCGGGGTTCTTTGTCCTTTGTCCCTCGATGGTCTCTGCGGCGAAACGACGGCCGAGCACGTCTTCAGCCGAGCTCGCGATGGCGCAATGGATCGTTATCGAAACGTATAAATGCGTCAGGTCTTAGGCGAGGCGCGGACTCTGCGACTTTCCAGATCGAAATTGTAGCTGATCGAATTTCCGTCCTTTTACCTGAGGAGAAAGCCGACAATGTCTCCCGCTCTCACGCAATCCGCAGCTCCGAGCACTGCCCACAATCTATCACAAGTCAGCAAAGCAATCTTTCCGGATGGCCACAAAACCTCTGGTCAGCACAATCCGATACCGGAGCTGATTCGGCCATACGAGGAGTTTCCCAAAGAGATTGTCGGCCAAACGGTCTGGAAGGCTGAGGATTATCGCAACAACCCCGAGCGATGGACTCATGGCTTCAGCGAGGAAGAGATTGCAGAACTTGGAAAAGCTGCAGATGAATACATCACGGCCGGCCATCCACTGACCGGGATGAAGAAAGAGCTGTTCCCGCTGCCCAAGCTTGCTCCCTTCTTTGGGACTGTACGAAACGAGATCGTCAATGGCAAGGGATTCATTCTGTTCAAGAATGTGCCTGTGGAAGAGTGGGGTCTGCACAAGTCGGCGGTAGGGAGGGTGCTTCGAGGATAACAACCGTAATCTGACAAGCGGCAGGTCGCATATATGGGTCTCGGCGCCTACTTTGGCTATTTCGTCTCCCAGAACGGCAAAGGACATGTGCTTGGACACGTCAAAGACCTTGGCGAAGATCCCACGCAGAAAGACAGAGTTCGGATCTATCGCACGAATGCGAAGTAAGTTTGAATCAAAGGTATGCGGGCAAGCTTCATACTGACGAGCTTGAAGGCAGTACTTTCACACCGACGGCGCCGATCTGGTCGGTTTATTGTGTATGGCCAAAGCGCTGGAAGGTGGTGAGAGCGACATTGTCAGCACTCACCACGTATTCAACGTCCTCCAAAAAGAGCGGCCGGACGTGGTAAAGACTCTGGTCACACCAAACTGGTATTTCGATCGCAAAGGAGAGGTCAGCGAAGGGCAAGATCCATGGTACAAGTCGGCCATTGTGTATCTCGAAAACGATCCGAGCGGTTCTCCTCGAGTGTGGGCCAAGTTCGATCCCAACAACGTGACGTCGTTGGCTCGCTTCAACTCTGGACCCGATGCGAAGATTCCACCGCTTTCAGAAGAGCAGAAGGAGGCTTTAAAAGTGTTTGAGGAGACGTGTGCACGGCTGTCGCTGCACATGATTTTGGATCCCGGAGACATCCAGCTGTTGGCCAATACACACGTCTTCCATGCGCGGACGGCGTACAAAGACTATCCTCCGGGCTCGGTTGACGAGAAGGGACGTGAAAGAGTACGGAGACATCTGATGAGGCTGTGGCTAGCAGTACCTGAGGACGAGGGCGGGTGGAAGCTCCCATTCCACGATAGCAACGAGAGGAAGAGGGGTGGCATTCAAGTGAATGACACCGCACCGATATGCCCGATAGACGCTGAGTAGTTGAATGAGTAGTTGAATGAAGGCATGAAGGAGAGCGACTCTTTCCTGTCCGAAAGCCCAAAGCTCGGCCGAAACCCGCTGCTAGCGTCGGCGCGCGTGCCGATCCGTCCGTTCACACTGCACGTGCGTGTGCGCTTTCGCTGTTGTGCCTCCACGCCTCGAGATCTTTTTCGTCGCTTGCGCAACTGCCGCCGAAAATTGCCTTTGTACATCATCATCGCCAGACGGCCGCGTCTCAAACCAGCAAGAAGGACTGCCTCTACGCGTCACGGCCGTGCATCGAGTGTGCCTTATCAATCCCGGTGAAGCGATATGCACTGAGTGAACAGGTCCAGCGTCCGCTGTCGGCTCATCGCTTCACACCCTTCGTACCCGCCGCCACAGCGACGCAATGGCTCCAGCCGCCGAACGACGTTCCAGCGACGCCAAATCCGCCCCGAGCGTCCGAAAAGTGACCAGGTCACGACATGGCTGCGAGACGTGTCGAGCGCGGAAGGTGCGATGCGACGAGCGACCCGGCAGGTGTGAGTTGCCCTTTGTTCTTTCCCTTCCTCGCCTACACTTCTTGGCATCCGCTCTGCACGGTAATCTTCAGCAATCTCTGCACGAGTTTGCGAGATCCACCGCGATGGCGGCGGGGCCAGCATTGTATTCAGATGCCCGGGCCTATGGTCTCGCCTCGCGCATCTTCAGCTTCCGCCGACCTTCCGCCTGCCTCATACTGACATGGCTTCGACAGGCTTCAACTGCGAGCGGCTGGGTCTGATATGTGCTCCCTCTGGCAAAGGTGCCACCGAGAATGGCTCGTCAACGCAGAACTCGCCGCAGCAGCCCGTGGCGGCGGCCGTCGCCGTCAACAATGCCGCTGGTCTGAAGCGAAAGCGGACATATCGCTCGTGCAGCGACTGCCGAGCCTCGAAGACTCGATGCTCGGGCCACAAGCCGGTCTGCGTTCGATGTCGCGACAAGTCGTTGAAGTGCAGGTATGAGGACGAATCCGAACCCGCCTGGAAACAGCGCGTTGCGGCCACAGTTCTACCCAAAGACCAAGCCACCCCCCAATCTGAAGCGCTACGGAGCGACAGTGGCCTCCCCCCGGAAAGCATCACCAGTCCGGTCAGGAGGCCGGAAGCCACGCCAGCGGGCAGTCTGGGTCTGGGATCGCCAGTTGTGTCGGTCCATAATGCCACTACCACCCCGGCTGGCGATGATTTGTACTGGCTCGTTTCACCACATCTCCCTGACCGCCACAGGACAAGAGTGCTGGTTGAGCGATACTTTGCCAACGTTCACCATCTTCGTTGCTTTGCCTTCCTTCACAAGCCCTCGTTCTTGCAGAAGCTGGACAACGATGGCGAGAAGATGCAGCAAGGCAATGCGTTGCTGCACATTGTGTGCGCATTAGGAGCGCTGTTTTACGCTGTCGAATACGAGACGTCCCGGAATATCGCCCTGCCCATCAATCCGCTGGACTCTGGAAAGCACTGGGCATTGCACGCCAACAACCTGATTCTTGCACGATTGAACCGCATTTCGGTCGAGAATTTGATGGCGGCTGTTCTACTGCACGACTACGAAATTCGCATGGGCAATTACTCCAACGCTTTCATGCTGAGCGCAATCACTGCTCGGATGGCACAAGCGCTGCAAATCAATTTGGAGCACTCGACAGATGTGCTATGCCGAGAGCCTGGGAATGGTCCCTCAGCAAGCGTCAAGGAATCTCGTCGTCGGCTCATGTGGGCGTGCTACATCACTGACGCTCTCGTCGGAAGCGGTATTGATCAGCTAACGCTTATCGACGAGGCCGACATCAAAATACAACTACCATGTAACGAGCGAAATTTCGTGCTGGAGGAGCCTTGCATCACAGAGACTTTGGAAGAAGGTCATATGCTGAAATTTCTTCCACCTGAGCTCCTGCCGACATTTCCACAAGACTGCATGGGAATGACCGCATTCTATCTACGACATATTTCTACCAGACGAAAGGTGCTGAAATACATAAAGCACCTGGATAGCGCCAAACCGCCGTGGTTTCCGGATTCGGAGTTTGCTCAGCTCGACGCTGAGCTGCGGCATTGGTACGATAACTTACCCGCAAACCTGCAGTTCACGCCGACGACGTTGTACATTCGGCAAGAGACGTCACAAGTGGGTGCGCTATGCGCATTACATTACGCATATCATCAGACGATGTGTGATCTCTATCGCATAGGCACACCCAGCCTGTACAAGTTACGCGCATCATTCACGTATGGTCCCGAGCAGCAAGATTTCCATCGTCATCTTCAGAACACACTATTTGGGCACGCCAGAAGCCTGGCGACAATCATGGCAGAGGCTTTGCGGCATGGTCCGCATGCCATAGCTGACTCTTGGTTGCCGACTATTCTTTACGACTCTTGCAAAATTATGCTGTTCTACCTAACGCAGATCATTGACCCAAAGCTAGAAAGCAGCAAGGCGCTACTTGCTGAGACAATCCCGCATGTGCAGAACAATGTCAGAGCTCTGAAGATCATGCGCTCCATGTACGCTGCTGCGATGCCACTCTCCAAAGCTGCAGAGACGATGGTGGAGAAGATCGGCATAGAGCTGGACAGCGAATCAAGAAACCCCGATTTCATCCAAGAAGACCCTTACGCCAACAACGACGCCGAAGAGCAAGAGCCTCCTGCTTCAGCGCCAGGTTCTCCAGCGCAGAGTGCGCCTGATTACATCTTGAATCCACTCTCGATATACCGGTTGGCGCGCAAATCCATACCGGAGAAGCATGCACCTGAAAGGCAGCCAGCGCCGACATCTGCAGGTGTTCAAAACCTGGCCTCGAGGCCTTTGTCCGCTGGTCAACACTATTCTTTGGTTCGGGCTGACTCACATATTGACCCAGGACTACGAGCTGGGGGAGTGGCGTCTGACCAGATCAACCTCGAAGAGCTGCAATCACTCTTCTCAAGCGATCCTACCGGGTGGACTTGGCAGCCTGCGGAAACTGCTGTCGGATCGAGGACTGAGAGCGGCAGTCTGCCTCCCTGGGAGTCGCGGGCGCTCGAAGTCGGACTGGATGCTTGGCTGCCGACCTTTGCTTTGGAACCATGAGGAAGATTCTAGGACAAATTGTTGTCCAGGCACGTGTTCGGACTCTGGTTACACTTATACGGATCCATGTTGCTGGCAGCTGTCAACCGCGGCTCATGCGTCAAGCTCGGCGCCTGTCCTATCATAGCGGTTGACAATGTACACAGTACACTGCGTGCTCTGCGATAGGTGCGCAATCATGGCCGCCATTAAGGTTCGCCCTTCCATGGCAATGATCAGAGTTACCGAAGCTTATAAAGATCTGAGGTCCGATGAACTCCATCTGGTAGAGCGACTCGGATTTTGAGGCTCTGCGACAGCGATACGTGCTCCTACACAGTTGAGTTGTGGACAGACCGAATATTCGAAAGTGTAGGTAGCTACGTGTCCGGTACAGAACGCCTATGCTTCGCCACAGCCAAGAAAGTGCCGACGAATCACCTCAGCAAGAATGTGTACTGCTTCTTACGTTCATTGGCAGTGGCAACCTGAATTCTCTGGCAGCCTATCAAAGTTCGGTCATGTTCCAACGAAGATTGAACAGAGGGATATATCTTGCCCGCTCGCCTTCCAACAGCACATTTTCTTTCAATGCCCTCTCGATAAAGTACACGCCTCGAGAAAAGCCATTTCTTACATGGTACAGATGCTTCGTCCACCTCATACAGCATGTTCAACAATCCATCAGGAATGTTGCCGGAGCAGCAACAATTCCCGAATCAAGCCAAACACCAGGATGAACGGCGCGGGGAGATGGAAGGGGCTATGGACACAGGGCCCAGCTGGGGACATCTATATGCCCAAAATTATCGAGACATGGCCTCAGGTCACAATCCATTCATGAGTCCGTTCGCATACCCTTTGGCACCCGTACAGCCCCCGGCCCTGCAGTCTCCTTATGGGTATCCCCAGGTTCCACAAGTATCCGACCCTCCGCCAGCCTACAATTATGTCCCCCGTCATCTTGGCATTTTGCCCAACGGGCTCCCGGTGATATCGAGACTCTCCCGATCAGGCCCGCCAATTCTACCTAAAAGGACGGATTACACTTGTTGGGTGGGCAACTTACCGCCGAACGCGACTGTGGAAATGCTTAGGGATCACTTCTCCGACGGGGCGAAGGACGATATCGAGAGCATTTTCTTGATGATGCGCAATTGCGCTTTTGTCAACTATAAGACTGAGAGCGCATGCCAGGCAGCTGTACAGCGCCTGAATGGAAAGCTCCTGGGCGGCAATCCTCTATTGTGCCGAGTGAAGAAAGAACAATCGGACGAGGATGAGATGTTCCAGCGACAGGGCCATGGTCGACAGGATTCTGGGGCTGCAGATGTGCAAGTCAATGCGCTCAGCGACGCGGTGAAAGACCTCAAGGTCGATGAACCTGAGGCCTCGGAAGCGCAGGACATCGTCCCAGAGAACTTATCGCGAACGGACAGTGACCCAACTAAAAAAACTTCTGAAAAATGGGAGGCACGTTACTTTATCCTGAAATCGCTGAACACCGAAGATCTTCAGGAAAGCTATCGCACTGGTACTTGGACAACACAACTACACGTTCAAAAGAAACTCCACAAAGCATTCAAAACCTCTGAATCCGTCTTTCTCATCTTCTCAGTGAACAAGAGCGGCACGTACTTCGGCTACGCCAAAATGCTCAGCTCACCAGGCAAAGGTCAGCAAACAACACGAGAAATCTTTGATGGTAACCTCTTCGCAGGACTGCAAGTAATGCAGACCCCAGAGACAGAATCGGTTCCTGCCGGCAAGATCACTTATGATCCTGCTCGAAGCACTAGATTCTGGGAAGCTGTTCGAGACCCCGACAACGAGAGTGAGGGTCCTGATGACTTGAGGCCGTTTAGGATCCAATGGATCACGAATTCTCCTTTGCCGTTTGACAGGGTTAGAGGCCTTAGGAACTCGTGGAATTTGAACAAAGAGGTTAAGGTGGCGCGCGATGGGACTGAATTGGAGACGACTGCTGGAAGACGTCTCCTGGCGCTGATGCGTTCCGTTAGCGTAGACTACTCGAGACCCCATCGAAATTACAGCACGAATCCCATTCATAACGAGTCCGGCTGAACGTGCTTGGATGTGGCATTGAAGACCACTTGGCACCGTATACTATTCACTCCTTCCTCTGCCATGAATTAATGCGCAGTCACAAGAACGGAGCGCGGACGACTGGATGGTGAGTCCTGAACTCATCCTCAATCCAGTCTAAGCAGCCTGTCTATGGCCGGAACTCTCAAGAGACGGAGGCCCCACTCATGCTGTCAGTCACCATACTGAAGCGTGGGCGATAGAGCCGAGCCAAGACACGAGGAGAAAAAGGCGGATGTTGTGCCTCACGGCGGAAGAGGTGGAAGACTGTACGAGAGTTTTGAGTCACAACGAAAAACTCAAATACTCGAAATCAGGAGGCTCAGCAACACAACGAACCTCCGAAAAACAATACACTTTCGAGGCAGCTTTGTGTCGGCAGTAGCTGTAGATTCGGCACTAGACGAGCACCTCCTGAATGTGACTAAAAAGTAACGTATAAGATAAAGATGATTCGATTCTCCACTAACGGCAGTAGGCATCGCTCGTTCCAGAGCCAGAAATGGCACTCGATCTGGCCACGAGAGACTCGCCGGTATGCCGAGATGTCCCACAACAAGGTTCAAGAACTGATCACAAAGGCCTCAAGAGACGATCGATATCCATGGACGGCCTTGCATCACGACTAAATTTTCCCTGCACTCCAAGGAAACTATATGAGAGAAGTATCCCCAGGCCACCACGAGTCCTTTGCGAAACCAGTTGCTGGTGTCTAGCTGACATTCTAGATTTTACCGTGACCACGCAGAGCCCGAGCTTCCCAGGAGGTTGTACCAGTAACAGATTGTGCATACGATCGAACGAACAGCTATGAACCACATGCAGTGCTTACAGAGAAGCTCGATCAACGGTAAGTGGAGTTATTACAAGAAAAGGTAAGATGATAGCACGTTCGAGAAACATTTCTTCCGTACAGTTCCGTAGGACCTCAAATGGCATTCTCAATTGAGCTTTCCATACCGTATCTCTGCTCGCCTTGCGTGCTTCCGTGATCGGGGAGTCGCGCGCTCGAACTAAGGATCCTCGAACGAGGCCGCAGGTCCACAGCAGAAATACTTCCATGGATCTGTAGAGATGAAACAGGCTATTGCCCTTCCTTACCAGCCTAAGCAGTCGCCTCCTAAGGACAAGTATCTCCCAGCACCAATGCATGGTCGCTAATCTGTAGGTCTCGATCAAGTACGATTGGATTGCTCAGCACTCTTATCACTGCTGCCATCCATCATCAACCTGCCCAGCCGAGCTCTCCGAGCCACTCACTCACTCACACCTCTCCAAACAACCCCCAATCCTTCACCTCCAACGATCCCACGACTCTTTCCCTCACCTTCCTCCCCACCTCCAACAACCCCTCCACCTCTTTCACATCACCACCCTCCCCAACAGCCCCCTCCCTCATAACCGGCAAATTCACACTAACAACAAGATCCGTCTCAACCCTCTCCAACCTCACCAAAATCACAAAAACCACAACCCCTCCCTTCGGCTCATTCGCTCTCCCTCTCATTTTCTCTCCCGCCGGGACCCTCGCCACAAGACTCAAACATTTAATCCCCACCATCTTCCCCAATTGGAATTCCGACGCAGTTTCCAAAATCGTCGAACTCGCCGCATCAGGTTCCGAATCAATGATATCCGAAAGATGGAATTTCAACGCTTCGATATCGTTGTTTGAGGGATTCTCGACTCGTTCGAGGATATCGAAGACGAGGGAGGAGAAGCCTTCGGTGTGGAGGAAGACTTCTTGGGTATCGGGAACTTGGCGGATTTGGCTGTGAATCTCTTTTGTTAGTCGGCTGTGACCAATTTCAGGGGCAGCAGTTCAAAAGCATTTCTCGCAGTTGATGACAAAATCGAATGATGTGCTCACCTGACGTCCTCCCATCCCGTGGGAGTTTCCGCTGTGATGGCTCCGCCAAATAGTTCGACAGGCTTGAAGCTGAGTTGACCAGCGGCAGAAGCCATTGCGTGAGTTCTTGTCTTGTGGTCTTGTTCGGACTTGTTTGCAAACAGTGGCTGCTTTGGCCTGAGGCAGGGCACTCGTTTGTTTCGCACAAGTATTTGACTTTTGAACTTGCACAGCTGGTGTTGTTACGATAAAGCCAGAATTTCGATTCAACGGTCTGCAGTCGAAGGTCGTGGCGTGTATTGTGTTGATTCTGGACGCTGGTTCTTGGGCAAAGTGACGCACTTTTATGCAGCTCGCACAGCGTCAGGCAACATCAGGCATCAAACAACTTCTGCCTTCCTGTTGCCTAGAACATGAGAAATAGTGACATGCACCGGAAACGAACACGAGAGGAGTGGACGGAAAGTGTTGATAGTGTTACATTTTGTTCATTTTCATTGCGTCGTCACGCACAGCTACGAAAGCCATGAGGTGAAGTCGGGGGATTAGTCAGCGGCTGTGCGGGCCTTCAAGGCGAAGGAGACACCACTGCAGTCATGGTTGTTGCGGTCACCTGGCGCAACCCCAATGAATGAGCATTGCATTCATGCTTTGCAACATGTGGACAAAATGATGCTTGTCGCACATCTCATCGATCCCCTGCTGGGAACTGCGGTGCCTCTGACGATCCGCCGTGCGAGGTGAAAACCAGTGCAGCCATGGCCGATAATCCTCATGCGCTGCTTGTGGCATGCGTTTACGCACCGTGCACAGATAGGCACTGTCGAGCGTGATGTTCTCGGGCTAGCCCCAAACGTCTTGTCCCACGCCCTCGATCCAATTGCCCAGTCTCTCAACTCCACTGTCCCACTCTTTCAGCCTCGAGCGCATACCTTCGATGCCCGTCTTGTCCAGCACCTTCGGCTGCACCCATGTGATGCGCGCGACCTCTGCCACCTGATCGATACTGCCGCGCAGCAAGCCTAAACTCAATGCCTTCATGATGAGATGCTCGATCTCGTTGGGCTGTACCTTGGTCTCTTGACTGATGGTTGCGAATGTCATGCTGCGGTCCTGTGGTGGACGGGAGAAGACGAGCTGAGTCAGAGCAGCCAGGGAGATCTTTTGGTAGAGGAACTGCTGATGTTGCTTAAGTAGCGCGTTCGCATCGATGTGTTGTTGGAGGATGTTGTATGCGTGGAGGTCGCCACGGTTGAAAGCGAAGAGCAGGTCACGCAGCCATGAGTGCGGCGTCTTGCTCATGCTGTCAAGAATGGGGTGGAGCAGGAGTTCTCCGAAATTGTAAATGGTCTCGCTGACGAGTGCGGCAATGGAAAGATCGTAGGCGATGCGTTGTCGGTCGCGCTCGGTCACATCCTCTAGCTTGACGCACGCCAAGTAGAGCAGAGCAGTTCGGTAGTATTTGGCGAACTCGTGCTGATGTTGGTGGTAGGTGGCGCTCACCCAGTAGAAGTTGGCGTGCACTTCGGTCTCGACGGAGTCAAAGGTATCCAGGACAGACTCGCACTTGTCCAAGTCCTTGCGAGCTTCAGCAATCTGCTTCAGGCTGAGCCGTGTGTTGGCGACTGCTGTGAGAGCGTAGACGTGCGCGTCTGATGAGGCCGGCTTGTCGACACGCTTCGCGAGAGCGGAGAGGAAGTTTAGACGCTGCTCATCATCTGCGACCCAAGTCAGCTCCATCTCCCCGTTTCCTTCATCACTCTTGCTGTACCTTGATACTGGTTGGCAGTGCTCAGTCCTATGCGCACCAGCTTCAGTTGGTTGATCTTGTCAGCGAACTTGGTGACGAAGTGCTCGAAGATGGGTATCCGTGAAGGCTTGCTGTCGGCTTCGTTGTAGTATGTAACGAGAATATCGGTCAACTCGTGCCACAGTTTGCGCTCCCAGTAGTCCTCGAAGCTCAAGAAGTAGTGCTGCAAATCATCGGGAGCATTGTCGCGCGCCTCCTGCAGAAAGTCGGCGATCTTCTCGTTGTCCGTCGCCATCGTGTTTGTCCCGCCGTGCCGCTGTCGTGATCGTTTGGTGCCTACTCCCACACAACTTCGATTCTACTGCTGAAGTCCCTTCGCTGTAGTGGAGTGAAATTCGTTCGCTGGACAGATAGAAAGAGAGTGGTGACGCCGCGTGATTGTTGATTGAAGATGGAGCTGTGATGGCCGCAGCTGTCGGGCATACGTGATGCTCCGGCAGAGCCTCAATTCTTGGCAGCGATGAACGAGCGACAGAGCTCCTTCCAATCACAACCTCCGCAACTCAGCAACGCCAGCAGCGACCTCACGCTCACGCCCCAACACCACCGCCGCCGGCCCATGGAGTGATCTCCTCCGCCGCCACCCTTCCACCGAACATCCCTCTCCGCTCCGTGGCCATGGCGGGCCTTCCCACCAACGCAATGGCTCTGCAACGCCAACTCTGCCGCCCGACTGCATCCTCCCTCACCACCAAACTCACAAAGTCCGCCATTGCACCCACACAATGTCGAAGGAACCTGCAGGATATTGTCATCACACGTACTGGCAAGCCAATCATCAGGCTACCGGGTGGACGAAGCTCCCTCGGAGGCCATACCGCCACTGTCTTCGGCGCAACGGGCTTTCTGGGCAGATACATCGTGAATCGGCTGGCGAAGAATGGAAACACTGTCGTCGTTCCCTTCCGCGAGGAGATGGCAAAGCGACATCTCAAGGTCACGGGCGACCTGGGCAGAGTGGTCTTCGTTGAGTATGACCTGCGCAACAAGGCCTCCATTGACGAAGCCGTGCGACACTCGGACATCGTGATCAACATGGTCGGTCGCGACTATCCAACCAAGAACTTTGACCTCGAAGACGTTCACGAGGAGGGCACTCGTCGGATCGCAAACGCAGTGGCCAAGTACGACATCGACCGCTTCATTCACGTCTCGTCCCACTCGGTTTCGCCCAACTCACCCTCAGAGTTCTACCGCACGAAGTGGAACAGTGAGCAGATTGCACGCGAGATCTTCCCCGAAACCACCATTGTCCGACCAGCTCCCGCGTTCGGCTTTGAGGATCGCCTGTTGCACCGCTTGGCCAAGGCCACCAACGTTCTGACTGCCAACAACATGGAGGAGACATTCCGACCTGTCCACTCCATTGACATCGGACGTGCGCTGGAAGTCATGTGCGAGGACGACAGCACTGCTGGTCAGACATACGAGTTGTTTGGACCGAAAGAGTACACCATGAAGGAAGTGTCAGAGCTTGTGGACCGTGAAATGATCAAGAAGCGAAGACACATCAACTTGCCCAAGGCTTTCCTCAAACCATTTTTCGGCACACTCAACAAGCTTCTCTGGTGGCCTGTTGGAAGCACTGACGAAGTTGAGCGCGAGTTCTTGGACCAAGTCATTGACAAGAATGCCAAGACATTCAAGGACCTGGGCATTGAACCTGGTGACATTGCCAACTTCACTTACCAATATTTGGTGCGTTCCTCTTCTCACTTCCACAATTGCACTGTACTGACTCGATCCCAGCAACACTACCGAAGCTCATCATACTACGACTTGCCACCAATGACGGAGAAGGAGAAGCGCGAGGAAAAGAAATATGTGCACGTTCTTGATGACCAATAGCGGTTGTATGGGTGAGTTGCTGTGAACAATTAGACTCGCCTGGGCTCTGTTCCGGAGACAGGCGCTGTATATATGTTATTATCGACCGAGGAAAAATTCCATTTGTCGCAGTCACCGACCTTTTCCGCCACCTCGATGTCGACAAATGGGAGACTGAATCTGCTGGACGAAAGGACCATGCTGGCGTGAGTATCCGAGACCTCGTTGCGGAGGGTCTGGCCATGCGACACAGCAGCCTACGAGGGCGGCTGCGAGGCAGTCCCGGTCATTCCGAGTTCTCGAATGACGTGCCCGAGTCGAATGCAGCGAACGACCAAGGATCGACTCCAGCGTGGTTCTAGCTCACATGGTCGGCCTTCAGAATGTTGTTGAAGACCGGACGAGCTCCACTTAGGGCCGTCCTCTCCTTGTGACTTGGGAAAAGCTTAGAAATGCCCAGAGCGAAGAGCAAGAGCCCAGCCGCCTTTTGAAAGCCATCACCGTGGATCACACGCCGGTCGCTGAACAAGGGATTAGATCCACTGCGAACGAGCAGAGCAGAACGCGTAATCGCAGAGGCCTCAAACGGCGCGGGTTCCGTGGTCTTCTTATAAATGATTCGAAACATCGGGCCCGAGATCCACCCGATGCCTCACAGGCACAAAATTGTTCTATTCTTCTCCAAGATGCTATCTTGCATCGTCATGCCGCGACGATACAGTTCCGGTTGCCCCGGAAAACGTGCGCTACTCGTATATGCGGGCCACGGAATCTTTTGGTGCCCGATACTATGCTAAGTATTAATTGTAGTGGATGCCCTAGCTTCTGTTCGCGTGGCAGCCTAGGACGAGGGATCGAGTTTGCATGCTACTTCTGCTCTAGACTTTCACATTTTACAGTGCCTTTTTGCAGTACAGCGCGATCGACAACTTTAGCCGCGAAGTGCTTGTACTATCTTGCGTTATCGAGGTGTGTTTCGCGTCTGTGTACCACAGCGCATGGGACTAATTGGCAATAGTATTGAACAAAGATTCCACAAGCGCCAGAACAAGCCCTCATAATATGTCACAAGCCTCGTTTCCAGAGGCATACATTGGCTGCAATGCCACTATCACAGACAAGAACCTTTGCACACTGCAGACATGCTGTTTAGCACAGTCGTCGTTCCTCTACATACCTGACTATGCCGGAAACCTCTTCTACACCATCTTCTTCGCAGTCTTTATCCTCCCGCAACTGATTCTGGGGTTCAAATACAAGACATGGACCTACATGATCGCGGTGATCTTGGGACTCGGGGTGGAAGTAGGAGGATATGTGGGCAGGCTGGAGTTGAATGACAACCCTTTCAACAACGATGCGTTTTTGGTGTACGGAAAGAATCCACGACTCCTTATTCACCATTTGGCAGACAATGCTGACGACTCGAACAGATACCTCATCATGCTCACCATCGCCCCGGTTTTCCTCACAGCAGCAATCTACGTCTGCCTCTCCCGCATCATCATCTTATACGGCGAACATCTGTCTCCGATAAAAGCACGCACCGTCGCAATCTCCTTCATGTGCTCTGACTTCATATCACTCGTCCTTCAAGCAGCTGGAGGCGCTATAGCCGAGACCGCAGACGATGGATCGGACGAACAACAAACAGGGACGGATATCATGATAGCAGGTCTCCTACTTCAAGCCATTTCGCTCTGCGTCTTTGCCGCGGCCTGGGCATTCTCTCAATTGCGAGTTCTCAAAGGCCCGACGGACCAGCGGCCGGACAGGGTTGCGATGCGTTCGCGGATGTTGTTCAAGGCTTTTCAATGCGGACTCTTACTGTCGACTGTGCTTATTATCATTCGGTCGATTTACAGAGTTATTGAGCTTTGGGGAGGGTTCAGTGGCGACTTATGGAACGACGAAGTTGATTTCATGGTACTTGATGGGGCCATGATTAGCCTGTCTGTTGTGATCATGACAGCCCTGCACCCAGGACCCGCGCTCAGAGAGCAATGGGTCGAATCGAGTTGGTCGAACAAAAGCAAGCCTGATGACAACGGCATTGAACTTTCGCAGAGAGCCGGAACTTCCGTTGCCAAGTGGAAAGTCATTCGAGGATGAGGATGACCAAAGTCGTAGAGGCTGATGAGATCCGACTCGGATCCGCAATGTAATGATCTGGGCGACGCAAGCGGGAAATGCGAGAATGGTGCTGGCGATTGGCGAATCAGCACAGGGAATACTTGCCTTCGGCTTCGAATGATGGCGTCTCAGCGGCAACGACTAATAGATGTTAGAGGACTAGAATGAGTAATGAACTCCGAAGGTATCGGACTGTCTTCGACTAGCTATACGACACACTCGCTCTCTTCCTGCGACAGCCTCGGCAAAAGTATTACTTATACACCTACACCTTCTTGGGGTCACTACTGACGCCCGCTTCCACCAGCTTCGCGTCGACCTTCTTCCTCCACTCCTGCAGCTTTCCCATGAATCCACTGTGCTCTCCAGTCTTATTCGGCTCATGGTCCCACTCCTCCTCATGATGCCTGATGAATCCATCCTTGTCCAACAACAACGTCACTTTGCTGTTCAATGTCTTCTCGGGTGTCTTGTCGCCTTTGAAGACGTAATGTTGTGTTAAATCTAACACGATCACTGATCCGCCGTTTTCGGGCCCGGCGACAGAGGTTGTTGGAATCCCGTCCGAGTTGTCTATCGGTGCGATGGAAGAAGTTGTGGTGGGGAGGAGTTCGCATTTCTGGGTGGCTGAGGAGGAAAAGAGTTTCGGCATGCCGTTGAATTGGGACATGATGCTTTCTTTGCCTTTGGCAATTGAAACCGGGTCGTGGAAGATTGCTGTGGGGTGATAGTGGGAATAAGACTCGTCTGCAGGGCTGGTCAGTTGTGGGGATTGATACTGTGATAACATGGAAACGAGTTCACCAGTTGGGTTGATCTGGTAGAGGGATAAGACTTCGTTGATGATGGTCTGTTCTGAGGCGCTGGGCTGGCGGCCCGTGATGTTTGTGGAAGTCATGGTGGAGCTGGTGTAGTGTTCGTGAAGAAGGCAATAAAGTGAACTCTTGAAAAATCTTATGGTCCTTGAGACTGGCGACCTCCTTCAGATTTGATGGCACATGTACCTACATGAGCTGATTGGCACCACGGGTCTGTTATGATGCACGTATGACCGCTGCATCCAGTTCCTTGCATGATGGTGCAGATCGACCCTGGGAGGATCTTGGTCTGTCATGCTCGCATATTTTACTGGCTTGATATACGTATCGTACTAGAACGCTCATTGTCAGCGGCACTGGGCGCCACCCTCCTCACACCCACTTGTCGCCATGCTCCGATGTTCATGGTCTTGCCACATCCAGAAAGACTCGTTCATCTTGGCACTGAAGTACGATCCGCCCGAGGAGGTACTCTGAAGATTCGCTACAGCAAGGCGCAGCCGACCAAGTGAACCAAGCGCACATGTCATGAATCAGATCGTGCGCACCTCGAAAGGGGAGGAGTGAATACGATGTTGTCAAGCACGACCCCTTCTGGCGGAGAATCTATTTTCCCGCCACGCCAAGCATATTCAGATGCGCTCCGCGTGCAAGTTCTACCGAGGCAGTTAAGCTTCAGTTTAATTTACGGTCGATCCTCTTCGTATTGACTACGAAGCACATTCTTTCGACCTATTGAAGACGACGTGAGGCTCGCATCACCTCGTTCTCCGGCCTTTCCCCGACTCCAGAAAGCATAGCACCCACAATCTGCAAGCGAAGGATGAAAACACTTAGTCGGACATCAACAAACGTCCCTATCAAGAGGACGATCATCTGGACTATCAGCTGAAGAGGACCAAATGGATCTCGGCTACGGCCTGGAGCATTGTCCGGGATGCGGGACATCCTTGCAACCGTACGAGCAGAGGCATACGACTCGTGAGCACGAGGACAAATGCATGCAGGAACGTTTTCCAAACCTCCTCCGCAATATTGGTACCTGAGCCGGAGTACTTGCGGATTTGGGTAAGTAATGGAAGCCGTACGACGTATAAAGATCCATGGACGGTATATATTCCAGCATAGCTTTGAAGTTAACTTGCCATTGCAGCGCCGAATCGATTTCTGCGGTTCTTCACGATGCTCTCGTTCGGAAAGAAATGGCTTCATGTCTTTGCGCTGCTGGCATTGACCTTCGTTCTGGCTACCGGTCATCCTCAGAAGAGAGCAATCATTCCTGCGGTTGATCCCTTTTACAAGCCGCCTGCTGGAATCGAATCTGCAGCTCCAGGAGAGATTCTACGCACTCGCCGTATTATTCCTGCGACATTCGGCCTCATTCCAACATTGGGAGTGGAAGCACATCAATTGCTATATCGAACAACAGCAATCGATGGTGAGCATTTCAATTCTCTTGAGATTAACCTCGACGCTCATCTCAATGTATAGGCTCTGCCATCGCCGCTCTCACAACTGTGTTCAGACCGCTCGTAGCCAAGGCGGACCGGTTCGTGTCTTTTCATACAGCCTACGATGCTGCTGCAACAATCTGCAATCCCAGCTATACTTACCAATTTGGCGCCATTCCGTTCAACTTGATCACCAGTGTTGAATATCTGCTCTTGCAAGCTTTTCTCGCATCGGGCTACATCGTATCCAGCCCGGACTACGAAGGACCCGACGCAGCATTCAGCGCTGGGCGGCTGTCTGGTACCGGTGTCTTGGACAGCATGCGAGCTGTGAAGAATTTCCGCACCACATTGCGCTTGTCGACTTCTACCCCCAAGATCGTCGGATATGGCTACTCCGGAGGTTCCATTGCTTCCGGTTGGGCCGCTCAACTCAATCCCACTTACGCTCCTGACGTGAAGGTCTCAGGCTGGGCTGCAGGCGGAATTGTGGCAAACTTGACAGGCACTGCAGTCTTCATCGACAATACCTTGTTCAGCGGTTTCCTCCCTGTCGCTTTCGCAGGCTTGAACAAACCCAGCTCGTACGCCGCACGACTTGACCCTGTCATAGACCAGATCATCACACCAGCTGGTCAGGCCCAGCTCGACTCTGTCAACCAAAACTGCGCCACTCAGCTGTTCACTTTTGCCGAGCAGTCCGTCCTGAGCACCAGCTTCCAATCCCTCGGAGACCAGGTTCTCTATCAAGCAGACATCGCATCTGTCCTCGCTCAACAGACCATGGGCCAAAGCAACACGGAGAACCCCATCGCTCCAGTCTACGTCTTCCACGCCTCAAACGACGAAATCATTCCTTACTCCAACGCCACTACTCTCGTCAATTCCTGGTGCTCGAAAGGCGTTTCCGTCGACTATGTCACTTACGCGGCCGGCGGTCACGCCACAACGGAAATTGTTGGCTTTGTGGGCGCGTTCCAGTTCCTCGAGAAAGCCTTTGCTGGCACTTTGGGATCGGGTTGTACTACTTCAACGAAATTGGATGAGACTCTGAATCCTTTGGCGCTGGGACTGAACTTGGAGCCGATCTTGGTGCGACTGATTGATGCTCTAGCGGCGTTGGGCAGAGGAGATGCGAATCTTAGGCAAGACTTGAGCGTTTTGGACACAAAGATTGAGACGTGAGGGAGAAGAGTTGAAGTGTGCTTATCACACTTGGTACATGCGCTCGATTGGGTTCGGTGAGATAAAGAAGCGAGAGCGAGAAAGCGCAGATGCAGGTCACGTATGGTCTTGCATAGACTGGAGATCGACCTTCAGAGTCCCACATTGTTCGCCACATGGGACGTACTCTGTTATCAACTCTTGATACTAGCCTCCATATATGCCTCCAGTCTATTTTTTATTTCCATCTCATCCTATCAGCAACGAAACCAGCATTGCTGCTCAACCCAACCCATGACTGAAGCAATTTAGTGGCAGTAATGTTCATACTTGTACTTGTCATCTGCGCACTCCTTCTTCTGCTTCTGCCACTCCTTGTACTCATCACCACACTCCTCCTTCTGGTGCTGCCACTTCTTGTAGTCCTTCTTGCCTGTAGGAAGATCTATCAGCATCTGAAACTTTCGAACTATAAGATACAGGAGTCCACTTACACTAATCATCCTTGTCCTTGCATGCCTTCTCCTCCTTCGTGCACTTGCTCTTGTGCTGGTGACCCCACTTGGTCTTGCAGTTCTGTAGCAGGTCAGTATTTGAGACGGGCAATGAGACTAGATGCTAGAGAACTCACATCCCAGTTCTTCTTGTTGTAGCTGTTGTCCTTCTCGCATTGATCGTAGCCGTGCTTATAGTGGTCCTCCTCTGTACATCTAGTCAGCGATGAAATAGGCCCAGACAAATACGGCTTTACTTACCCTTCTTGCACTCCTTGAACTCGTGCTCCTCCTCGTACTCCTCCTTCTGGCACTTCTCCCACTTGCTCTTGTAGTGGGAGCACTTGTTCCAGGTACGCTCGACAAGGGCGGCGGAGGCATCAGCCTCTGGAGCTGGGGCGGCGATGACACCGACGGCCAAGGTGGCCATAGCGATGATGGAGAACTTCATGATGAAGATTGTGTTTGGACGGGCGAGGTGAACTGGGAAGCTGTTGAAGTGATGATGGTAGGATGGATGAGGATTTCAAGGTGCAAAGTTGGTGCTCTTTATACACTATGCTGCTCCTACATTCATCGTCGATGGCTACTTTGCATCAGAGCGTCGGTTCTCATCCCGCAGCAACGACTGCAGTCTCGAGATCATGATAAGACGCCCGAGATCTTGCTTGTTCGCATCGTCTTCGCGACTTGGCCTGCTTGCCGTACGTCTGCTGCGTTGGTCATGCGGTGGCGGCAGCTCGTCGTCTTGTCTACCACTCTTCAAGAGCGAGAGTGGTCCAGTAGGAATGAGTCAGAGAGACAAGAGCCCGCGGATAAGGCTTAGTGGGCTTGCTCGATGAGTTGCAGACGGCACGATACAACTATACTGCGCGTGAAGAAGGAAAGGAAATGAGAAAAAGAGTCGTTGATCGTCTTGGCAGCCTCTTCGACTAGCTACCAAAGTAGCCACACGTGGTTACAGATCGGCCATATCGGGACGCATTGGGCTTGATATGGAAGTGAGCCAAGAGGAGTATGACTGGATTGACTTTCATGGCACAGATAGCTGTTCTTGCATGGAGCATGAGGAACAATCCGCTGTTCTTGGACGCTCGTACTCGGGCCAGATCGTTTTATGCCGCGGTCCGCAATCTTGCGGAAGCTGGATAGTTCTTGTCCAAAGGGAGTCGCTTCCTAGATCTTGTGCAGTCAATTGGTGCGTCGCCATGCGCAAGGAGGCATGGCTGTGCATGGGGTTAACAATTTGATCTCCGAAAAGCAGCAACTCCAGCAAAGTGATGACGTTTAAATTACCTGTGGAAAGACAACGACACTCAATACGGGCAAGGCTGAAGCTACGGCAGGAACACGCATGCTGCCGAACTGCCGCTATTGGGTGCTGCAAAGATGTGCCGTGTCTCTTGCGTACGGATTCGGGCCACGCGCGCTTGTCACACAGTTTCCCCGGACCGATTTGGCGAGGCATGGCAAGAAGAAGCGCAGTTAGCTCATCTCCTAGACACATTCGGGCGAAGCTGAGGCTCCCGCTTGCGTGAATGCAAATCAATTCTCTCACAATGTTGCGCGTCTGCCCTAGACACGCCATCTTCTCTATGCCGCGAGGCTAGTCGAATCGAGCGTTTGCGCATTCTGATCATGATCATGCTGTAGCTTCGAGACCATGTATCACTGCGGCCTGCATGCAAAGACATGACTCTATAGTTTCCCAGGGAGGCTAGAGCATTTGTTGTCAATGCATACGCAGTCCGTGTTTACAGCCCGCCTCACGTGGTTGATGTGTTCCATCGTGGCTGCAGCTGCTCGGTGGCTGATGATCAGGCCAGAGTGCAGGTCCTCGGAGCTAGAGTGCTGGCGTATTGTATGTGTTAGCCTAAGATCGCTCGGCGGCACCGTACGATATCTTAGAAGTAGTCGGCTATTACCACACGTCTCCGTAGCGCTGGTATCCTGTTGTCCGCTCTTGCAAAGCTCTTGTGCACTGGCACGTTTATCACTGACACGTTGTTGCGATGCTGTCCCATCCTAGCAATGAAGCTGCACCACCCTTCAACAGGTGGATCGAATGAGAAGTTCCATTAAGGTTTCTCCTTCCGACGCCAGCGGCAAGGCGGTTCCAAAAGAACTGCCGGCCAAGAGATCGTGACGATCTCGAACTTCCGGCTTGTCTAGTAATGCCAGATTTGGTCGTACCAGGCACAGTCAGGTGAGGAGAGCTGTGGAGGAGTGGCCAACGGCCTCCAACCTTCTTTCAGGGCTTTTCATGCTGTTGGCCAGACATGCCAAGAGCCTACTTCACAACACGCCGCTGATTCATGTGCATCGTCCAACAATAGTTTTTACTTTTGCATCGTTTCGTGGCAGACGCAGTAGATGCATGTTGTTATCAGCCCATGTGTTTTGAGGACCACTGTGGCTTCCCTCAATGTTGAATCGAGCTTCATTGTGACCGCAGTATCCACGAGCGGATCTCCAATGAGCGACTGAGGGTGATGAAAGGAGCAGGGCGTGGAGCTGAGGCCACAGCTTTGCAAACGTGATCAAAACCACTGACACAGTCCCTATAATCGGTACTCTGTCCCAGGCAGAAGGAATATGGCCTGGGTAAATCACAAGCTTTTTCCTCACCGTCAATCCAAGTCCTTTTGCGAAAGCGACATTGCAGTAGCGGCGATCTGGTAGAGATTGGTCATCGAAAGATGCAGCGTCGCGCCACATGCACGTACGAAAGCCAATGGCTTCGGCGTCTTGCGGCGGACGAGCTCCAAGGACCGACTTTGCTTCTTGGCATGCCATGCGCATGGTCGGAGAACTGAACTCCATTTGGTGGACCATCGAGACGAATTTGTAGAAACGAGCAGTCCCGTTGCCTGCGCGTATCGCCAGGGGTAGAAGCGATTGGAAGAATGCCGAGGACCTCGCTCGGCGAAGTCAGCAGTGCTCAATTGCGGGCGTCTTCGATAGCTCGGCGGTTGATTTTGTCATCTTCCAGGTCGGTGGCATGATCCCATACTCACAGAATTGTTGTAGAGGTAGCAGGTGGGTGTAGGCAACTCAGTCGGAGGAGTTCAAGTTGCTGGCGGACAACCACGGCCCGAGCCAAGCACCGTCGCAATTTCCCGCTGTCTTTTCCTCCTCCCGAAAGCGAGACGACGACACGCAAGACAACGAATCTCGCACCTCACCTTCACCAAGAAAAGGGCGGTCTCGGCAATAGTTGTGGGTAAAGCTGTGCAACGAAAGTCATCATCGGGTTCGCAGTGACGGCATAGAAAGTGCTCGCCAGTTTCACGCACAATACCTGCTGGGATTCAGTCTCGATTTCAGCGCCCGCGATGCGTCGTCATTGCTTTGGAATTGAGCATCGGCAGCATCGAGGCCATCGCCAGAAATGACGCCCTCAGAACGTTCTGGTTACACAATGCGGCCCGTCATTCCAAGTTGGCAAAGATCGAGCCGCAATTTACGGCGAAAACTCACCGCAAACAGGCAATCAGGAAACAGCTTATAGCGTGACCTGCGCTACGCTACTGATGAGTGAAGGAACATGAAGCTAATCACTTAGCAAAGCTTGCCTCTATACAACACTATGGCTCCGATCAATGTCCTCATCATCGGCGGCGGTATAGCCGGACCAGTCGCAGCATTTTGGCTTGCGAAAGCTGGTCACAATGTCACCATTATCGAACGCGCTCCTGGTCTTCTCAAAGCTGGGCAAGGAATTGATATCGAAGGCCCAGCACGAGAAATTGTTGGGAAGATGGGGCTCCTGGAACAGATGAAGGCCAGAGCCACGAACGAAGGAGGCTTTGCTTTCGCAGACGATGACGGCAAGCCTATTGCGGCAATTGCAGGAGGTCTCACACAGGAAATCGAGATCATGCGTGGAGACATGTGCGAGGTCTTGTGTAATGCCGCAGACCAATTCGAGAATGTCTCGTTTCGATACAAGACCAAGATCACTGAGCTTCAGCAAACCGACAACCAGGTCGAGGTGTTCTTTGACGACGGAGCTCAATGCATGTACGATGCAGTGATCGGAGCTGACGGCATGAGGTCTCGGATCAGGGACTTGGCATTCGACGAGAAGACGAAAGCCAATGCCTTCAGAGCTCGCGACCACTATTGTGCATATTTCTCCATACCGGCAGAGGAAAGTGACAGGCCCAACTCACGCTGGCAGCATGCAACCCGCGGACGAAGCATTCTCCTTCGACCCCACACCGACACGGTATCTTCCGCCTACCTGATGCAAATGGATAAGTCCGATGAGCTAGCAGCAGCATGTCGTGCCCCCAAAGATTTACAGAAGAAAGCAATGGCAAAGACCTTTGAAGGTGTAGGCGGCTTGGCACCACGACTTGTGAAGGGCATGCTCGAGAGCGAAAACTTCTACTACGATTCGATATCGCAAATCAAACTGGACAAATGGTCGGAAGGTCGCGTGGCTCTGGTTGGTGATGCAGCGTACGCTCCTTCAGCAATCTCTGGGCAAGGAGTCATTCTCTCAGTCTTGGGAGCGTACACGATTGCAGGCGAGCTATCTGAGAACCCTCAGGATCCAGTCGCAGCCTTCAAGGCGTATGAAGGCAGGCTTCGAGCGCATGTGGAAAAGATGCAGTACATTCCGCTGAATGGCAAGGCTCCAAGACTAGCTAATCCACTCACCAAACTCGGGATCTGGAGCGCACGGTTAGCTTTCAGGATCATTGCCTGGACTGGAGTTTGGAAGCTCTTCAATCTCAAAGGGCGGAAGTATCCGCTGCCTGAATATCCGAACTTGACCAAAGTAGGTTCTCAGGAGACGTAGTCTGAGATATTGGGTGGGAGCCTCTGGATTTCTTTCTTCCTGCGCTAGCAGCTCTCATGGTCGACGCACCTTGGCTTTCACATGGTAAGGTCTTGGGCCCTTCACTGCCACATTGGATCCCACATGGAAGAAGAGATGTGTCCGATGAACATCTGACATTGCACCGCATTCACTTGCGTGCCTAGTGACACGTTGAAAAAACGGTCCAGCGTTCCTTCACCACGCTTCATTCACTGCGCGAAACGTCTTCCCAGCCACTTAAGACGCATTGTTTCTCTCTCAGCTCACTCACGAACAACAACCTACAACAACACCAACATCGCTCTCAAACTGTCTACACGACGCAATCCGCAACTACAACATCGCGCACTCTCCACAATGAGAGTCAACCTTGATCGCTCCACTGGTCGGTATGTTTCATTCCCTTCCTCTGCAAGCGAGAATCAGGCGGGCGCGGCGGCGGCGGGAAGCACGGAGTACGAAGCATCGCACCAGCGATACCGTGATGTGGTGAAGAAGGCGGGCACTCCGCAGGAGATCGACTTCGCAAAGAACAGATTCGAGTACGAAATCAACACCCCGGTACCATATCCATACCGCAGCTGGACCGCATTCCGCAATAACAATGTAAGTCAAGGATCTTGTCAAGCAACTAGACAGCCGCTCACTGCTCCATAGGTATCGTTCGGAGCGATGACCTGGCAAGGTGCCATGTACAACGAACGCCAGAATCCTGCTCCACTACCTCAATCGCAGCCCACTGGAGTCCAGCCCACTAGGGTCCAGACAACAGGGTCGATGAGACAGAATGAAGCCGCCACAGAGGCAGAGATCAACGAGGCCATCGGCACCGACGACGAAGAGGATGGCGCGTACGAAGCCGACGAAGACGAGACCGACCGCGAAATCGCACGTACCGACTCGCGCCTCAACATGAGAACAGCTCGACCAAAGAACTCGCGCTCGCGTTTTGCCACCGCCTCAAAGCGCCTCCCATCGCAAGGTCAGGCACCTCAGGGCATTCGCAAGCAGACAACTCCGCGCCGCGCACCACGCTCGCGTACCACAACACCCTCACTCGCCGGCTCGCCTGCACGTGGCCCTCGCGGAGGATACACCCGCCCCACCCCGCCAACCTCACCTCCGGCCAACGCCACCTTCACTGCCGGAACTGAACCCATCCCAGCCACCGTTCTCCGCTCAGTGAACGAAATCAAGGCTGTTCCGCCACACAACAGCTACCCAAGCATCAAGCCACTCGGCAAGGTGCCGATGCTCGACGGCAGGTACGGCTACATTGAGCGCGGTTCGGAGTTGATGGAGTTTTACGGCGATACGCGCCTGTTTACTGAGAAGTGGTGGAAGTTTTTGTCGGTGGGTGGGCAGGGTAGGAAGGATTTGGTGAAGCAGATGGGGCTTGGCGATGTACAGCCATGAGGAAGTGAAGGGGCACGTGCGTGAAGTGATGACGAAATTGGGTGACTAAAGGGTAAATTGGAGGCAAATAGAACGGCATTGGAAGGTACGATTGGCACATGAGCCTTCACTTTTCCGCTTGTTTTTGTGGCTGATGTAAAAATGGCGGGGTAGGTGAAGTGAAGTGAAGGCCGAAACGGTGGGGCCAACTGGATTTGGCAGGAACGGTTTGACTCACAGTGTACATTGAAACGCTCACTTCTTATGCCACAATTTGGCTAAGTCCTTCTGTGCTGACCCTTTCTCTGATTACAGCTAACTATGCACGCCAATGGATGTCAACACGCCGTCCACTTCAGGTCAGTCCATTTGCTTGAAATATGCCTTTTGCTGGTGTCTCTCCGCTCATATTGACTCTCCGAAGCCATCGAATATCGACAAGCAGCGCGAACCAGGTCGGTCGGTTTGCCAGAAACATTCCCTGCGACGGCCTTTTCTCTGATTGCATTGAGTCTGCTAAGCCACTAGGTATCAACACGAGGACCAGTTTGAGTGGGTACGTTTGCCGGAGACGCCCCATCTGAGGCCCTTTCTCCGATTACGATTACTCTTCGAAGCCACTGAATATCAACACGCGGCCCAGCTCAGGCCAGTCCATTCGCCAGAGTCATCCCTAATGCCAGCCCTTTCTCCTATTGTCGTGGCCCTACGAAGCCATTGAATATCAACACGCAGCCCAGCTCAGATCAATTCGTCCGCCAGAGATATCCGCTCTGCCAATCCTTTCTCTGATTGCAGTCACCTGTCCAAGCCACTCAATCTCGACACGCGAGCCACTTCAGGTCAGTCAAGTTGTCTGAGTCATCCTCTTTGCTCAGCCTTTCTCCGAATACATTCACGCTGCGGAGCCAATACACGTGAAGAAGATATGCAACTCGGCCACTTCTTTCTGCAAGAGACAAGCTGCATTTCCACCTCTTTCCGATCATCCTAGCCCTGCGAAGCCAACGGGGGCGAACATGACAAGCACTTTATCTCAGTCCATTTGCCAGAGACAAAAAGCGACGTTCTCTATCACCGCTTTCAATTTGCTCAACGAAGGCAACGAGTGTAGACACGATCTGCATTCCAGATACTTCATTCTGGCGGAGACAACTTTCTTCCCTCCCCTTCTCCGATTCGATCAACTCTTCGATGCCAACGAGTGTGAACACGATCTCCAGTGCCACTACTTCCTTCTGCTAGAGGGCATGGTTTCCAAGATCCCAGCGGAGAGGATCAAATTCGCCAGTCAGTAACCTACCAGCAACCAAGACCAGATCGGCAAATTCTTCGACCTCAAGTTCGTTGTGTTGAGGCAGATGAAGCGCGATGTCGACGTAGACGGCTTTCGCTTCTCACCCATTCGGGCAGAGATCATAGTCCATGATTTTCTCGCGCAGCTTGACGACATTGGTCAGAGCGAGCTCGAGGTGTGCTTGAGACATGTTGGATCGCTGTTCTTCTCCGTGGCATTGGTCCGCTGGCACAGCTACTCTCGAGCGGGAGGCCAAGCGACAGCAGCAAGAGGCTGAGGATGCTGATGATTCGGCCGTCAATGCCAATAAAGGTGACCGCGAAGCCCATTCTGGCGACATGCTTCTAAAGGAGACGATACATATCTCTTGCTTTCTCTGATCCCAGTCCAGACCGCGAAGCCACTGAATAGAGATATACAATACAGTTCAGCTACTGTCCCCTAGAAGAAACGAACCACCAAACCCTTGCTTCAACACCACTCCCCTCGGTAAGATCACAGAAAACCAGCACGCAACAGGATTGACTAGCATCATCTGGCAGAAGCAATTCACTGTAATTGGAAGCAAGCAGTGCTTGCCTTTCTAGAGCCCCTCGAACGCGATTGTTCTCCACCCCAGTGTTAGCATTTTCTCCAGTTGCAATTCACTCTTCGCTGCCAACGGGTGTGTTCAAGCTGTCCCGTTCAGCTAGAATCCTCTGTCAGAGACAAACCAAATGTCTTCCCTCCTCCAGTTTCAATTCACTCAACGCTGCCAATAGATATAACCACAACCTCAGCCCCGTCCTCTTCCATCTGCAACGAGACACAAACCGTTTCACCTTCACACACCCCTCTCCATCCAACCCCCCTCTCCCTGCCCCCAAATGTCCCGTTCCAACCCTCCCCCACCCTCTCCAAACCCCAGAAACAACAATACCTCCAACCCCAAACCCCTCTCCATCCAAGAAGCTCTCGCCAAAGCTAACAGGGAACGCTTCGCAAATCTCACCCACACTGGGCTTTCAAGAACAGCACCACACCCAAGCAACCCCAGAAACCCACCATTCGCATTCGTAAACCCTCAAGATGTAGAGCAAGTCGAGGCAACGAATTTCTGGCGCGCTGGAGAAAGCAGAGACGGGCAAGATGGAGAGTTCTTCAGGGAAAGGCGTCGTCAGGAGCAGAAGCGGAAAGAGGAGGCGAAAAGCGCTGCCGATGAAAAGAAGGAGAAGGAGAACGCAAGCGCAGAGAAGAACGTGCAGAATGAGGTTGATGAGCAAGTTGATGATGTTGATGATGAAGGCGAGCTTCAACCAGAACCAGCAAGTCCCAAGCCAGAAAAGAAGGAGGTGAATGAATGGAAGTTCTTGAACGAAATCGAAGCAGGACTTCCGCCGAGGAGGAGGTCGGCTGCCAGGAGAGACACAGACAGCAACGTAGGATGAAGTGCCACCTCTGTTGTTTTCGTCAAGCGCGTCGGAAGATACGGCAAAGGCTCGGTCGTCATTCATGTTTTCTAGCGCTTCTCATCGATTAGGATCGTATGCTAGAGAGCAGATCTAGTCCACGCACGGTCATGATAGCTCGTGAATGCACAAAGTCATCAGGCTCATACTTCTCTCCATCATCCGCCAGCCTCACTCAAAGGCCCTAGGCAAGCCAGAGTAGCTGCCCAGAGTAGTGATCTTGTACCGATCCAGCTCTCGCAAAGCCGCACCAGCAGCAATGTACTTGAAGCTCTGCAGCTTTCCCACTCGCAGGTCCTGATAGCCAGTTTCCGTGACAGCAACTTCGAGACAGGCGAGTGCGCGAGGAAGGGCTTCGATCTCGCGGTCACTGTACTCCTCGCCGTACAAGTCGTCGAGGTCATCGACTTGCTCCATCAGGTCATCTCCGTGCGTGATGCGGAGGTTGCAATGGTCGACGATGTGCTTGAAGCGGCTGCGCATAGTCTCGCTGAGTTCACGTAGTTGCTTGCCATCTGGTCCATTGTGGCGTCCCAGGATCTCGCCGGCAAAGACCTCGCCTTCGCTGAGTGGCTTTTGGGGTGTCGGCTCGCAATCGTACATGAGGTTCGCGAGGCTTTCTTCGTAGCTAGCACTTTGATTAGCGTTTGATCCACCGATCGAAAGGGGATGATGCCCACCTGGTACGAATGTCTCGCGCCAGATCCTTGTGCTGTTTGTACAGATTGCCACCGAAAGTCACGGTGGCAGTGTGCACAGCGTACTGTAGCAGTTGAGGCATCAGATCTCTGCGAGAGCGAGCTCCGTTGGCGACGCGAAAGTCTCTTTGCATGTCTGCCAGGAACTGGCGCTCGTCGATCCGCCGGTATAACATGCCGAGAGCCTTCTGGCTTTCATAGTACCGCATTGGGCGGCGTTCTGCGTCGATTCTATCGAAGGCTTCGTCCTGCCCATTGTCTTCCTCTTCGAGAGCGAGCAGACCTTCTGTGGACACCACAACACGAGGGTTCGGAGCCTAGGATTAGTCAGCATCGCACTCACTCCAACTCACTCGATTTCACTCACCATGAAATCAGGTTTGAACCTGGGAAATCGAAGTGTGCCCGGAATGGTGGCTGGTATTCCAGTCTTGCTGTAGTCCACGGCGGTAGATGCCAATGCGGCAAGCTTAATACAGTCCGGATCCAGTGTGCCTTTTTGGCGCTGGTCTGCAAGCTGCAGGTGTTGGTTGGAGATCATGCCCAATTTGTCGTTTTCCATGCTGCGCACACGTCAGTAAATGCAAAACTTTTGACATGATCTACGTACAATGTCACAAAAAAGTCGCTCATATCTTTTCGCGTCACATCCCTCGGTAACTCGACTGGCGGAACTCGTGGGTAGTCTGCGGGCGTATAGGTCACGCGAGGGATCAACGTGGGATCCCAGATGACATTGTAGAGATCACCGTCCAAATCACCGCCGCTGAGCATGCTGGGCAGGTCGCGCGTTCCCCACTTGCTGAAGACAACGACATTGGACAGCTGCCGGTTGGGATTGTTGACTGGAACGTCAACGGCGTTCACGAGCTGGATATCACCCGGATGCAGTGCCGGCGACCGAGTGATGGCGACGTTGTCCCTCACGAGTATTTGCTTTCCCCCTTCAGGCGCCTTCTCGGTGATGACGAAGATTTCACCCTCTTTCAAGTACCCGGTCTCATCTGGCAAACCGTAAAGCGTGACACCTTTCTCGACTGGGATCCGGCCGCGGCTGTGAGATGTCAGTACATTGGTGCCGCGTTGCGCTGCTCTCATAATTATCGGCGGAGAAAGGGCAATTGGGTATTAGAGGGGCTTTTGCGGTGGACTCTTGCTCGAGGTCAAGCCTTTGAGCGGCCGACCATTGTAGCTGTGGATGAAAGAATGCCTTGCAGCGATTCTTCGGAAATGCACTTACTGCTTGATATCCCGAAGTTCTGCGATCACTGCAAGCTCTACGGCCTTGTACAAGAATTCATCGGCGTGGTAGTCAAGTCCGATCTGGCCCAGGTATCGAATCAACATGGGCAAGCCACTGGCCTTGCTGTGCATGGCCTCGTCCAAGAAGTGACCAGTATTGATTGAAGACTGCGTCATCATTTTCAGTCGCCGCATTGCTGCGTCTTGCAGCGTCGTGAACGACTCCAATGGCACGAGAAGATCTATAATCACAGGGTCAATACAACAGATTGAGTCGTGCGTGTGGAGCACTCACCTTCGAGGATCTTGATGAACTGTCTGTTAAGGATCATGGGCAGTGGACGGAATGCCGCACCGCAAATCTCAAAATCCCACACTGACTCGGTGACATATTTTGTCATGTTGTCTCGCAGCATCAAGCGTTTGCCACGCAGCCGTGTGTCCAGAGCGACCATGCCCTTTGCGCCTTGGAATCGAATTTGCAGAGCAGTAGGCTTGAGCAACCGCTTCGTACCATAGCGCTGCCACACCTCTCGCAGCAGGTCCAAGGAGATCGTGCCTGCGCCATCTGCGAAGTCACGACCGTTCCGCACGACCATGTCGAGTTTGAAGACTTCCTCTTGCTTTAGGCGCACACTCGTGTTGGTGTCCGTGAAATTCTGGCCAATACGCGCGGCACATTTCGCGGGAGTACGGATCTTCGAAAAGTCCCCGAGCGCTTTGAGGACATGCTCCGCGAGCATGAGGGTGCCATCCCTGACGAATGGAGCCATGAACCAACATGACTGGCTTCGCAACGACGAGTGCGAGAAACCCAAGAATGAGAAGGCCTTGCCAGCGATGAGGATGCTGTTATCCAGAATGCCTTTGAAGCGTTCGTGGTAAATCCGATCATAATTGCTGTTCCAGTCGTGGCTAACTCTGCCACCCGACTCTTCTTGAAACAGGACTCTGACGAAGTGATCCGTGTTGTCGGAATGCTGTCGCAAGACGCGATTGGTTGGTTCCGGTTCAGGCCCTTCGAGTCGAATAGAGGTTGGCGTGATGACGACCTTGTGGATGAGGTTGATATGACTGTAGCGCTTTGCCAGTTCGTAGGGGTTGTCAGGCGCATACGCATCATAGCCGGCGACACAGGTTTCCAGCATTTCTTCGAGAGCACCGATCGAGAAGTCTTGAGCTTGAGACTCTGGGCCTGGTATCGGTAGATTTCGAGCGAACAGACGCAGTCCAGAAACAGTCTCGTGCAAGCCGTGCGTCCTGTGGATTCTGGATATGCGTGGCAGCAGATCTGCGACCTTGTCCGGGGGCAGAAATCCGTTTCGCGCCAATCGATCGATCTGAAAGAGGAGTGGAAAAGGTCGGTTGCCATATCTGCCCTGGTCAGAGAGTTCGTGATTGAGGCGAGTGAAAGCTGCATCCATGGTCTCCCGTGGGATGTCCACGGCCGTCTTCAAGCCGAGGACGGTGCACTTCTCGCTGCGGGACACGATCGTTCGGATGTTGGACAGCTTGGTTCTATCACGCAGTCCGATCCTGTAGACGAAACAATGGCCGACGGCGCGTGCATGGGCGGGGTTCAGAGAAGGGATACGGTGCTTCTTGGCTGGCTGGCTGGTGTGCTGTGGGGGACGGCTTCCGAGATTGGCTGCGGCCATTTGTGCGAGCAGAGGACCAAGGCCATCGTGGTCGTCGAACATGTCGAATTCATACATTTTTGGTGCAGTATAGCAGGTGAAAGTCACGGATGGAGCATCGGATGTACCAAGCACAATTTCGTGGCAGTCCTGGTAAGGAATGTCGATGCGGTGCTTGAGGGTGCCTGTAACGTCCAAGATGACCCGCGCTTCTCGACGGCCAAAGATGACCTTGCCAGAGACGTGATGCGAGGCGTGGGTGATGAAGATGAGCTTGGGCTGGCTCCGCAGACGAGCGTCTTTGGAGTATTGCCAGTTGCCGCATTGCAGAACATGGCAGAGGAAGTCGTTGCTGGCCCTGGGCCGGGCGGCTTCTGGGGGTGGTTTGGGCTTTTGCAGCTGCATTGTCTGCTCATGCATCAGAGCGCGCAGGGAGAAGTCGCTGGGCTCATTCCGGCTCTTCGCAATATGCAACTGTCGATTGCCATAGCGAAGAGGGAGCACAGGACGTCCACTGAAATTGGTTCCAAAGGCCTTGAGAAAGGCTTCGCCCGCACTGACGTCGAGGACGGTGATGTTGGCACTCGGTTTGCCCCGGAATTTCTCGATGTGGTACTGGTGTACGCCGCATTGCTGCAGCGGTCTGTCGAAAGTGCGCTCCAGTTCGCGCTGAGTGATGGAATGGGGAAGACTGGACACGTAGATGTCCATGAGGGGCGATGCCAGTTGCGGTGCGATGCCATGGAGCTGTGTGGACGAGGAGATGGCCGTCGTCAATGGTGATGGAGTCGAAGGAGGATGGAGCGATGGGCCAGCCAACAGCTCGCTCCCGCTCCGTCCCTTCTGCTGGTAGCTGCGGAAAGCCGAGCTGCGCGACACGAACGAGGCGCTGATGGTTGGTGGACGCGGTGCTGGGCGTCGAGATTGATAAGAAGAGGCAGCAGTGATGGGTGATGAAGAGAGGAGGTACTCCCCTTGCGGGGCGCGGTCCGACCAGCGCTGCAGTGCTGCTGTGAGCCGACTTTCCGCCGGCCTCCAGCGGCATCTGACAGTCTTCAGCAGACGAGGTGCTTTCACGTCACATGCAGCGTTCCGGCCGCGCACATGCACGACGGTCGCACAAACGGTGAATGCGAGACGTGACGCGTGAAGGTGGAGGTGGAAGGGGAGGGCGCCTCGCTTGCACAGCCAATCAGCAGCCACGACCAACTTTCACATCTCCAAGCGGTCCACGGGTGAAGACGGCAGTCCTCGAAACACCCCCGCTGGTGAAGGGGCTGGCACCATGGACGCCGATACTCGAGTGCAGGACTACCTGGATGACAAGCTCCAGTCCGCTGCGGATCTCGACTCGCTGGACGCGTTGCTGGCAACGGTCCAAGAACAGCAGGACGTGTTGAAGCGCCAGCTCGAAGATGCGAAACGAGACCACGACGAAGCCACGCGGACATACGAATCGCACGAGTCGTCCCTTCATGCTTCGGTGCAAGCCTTTCGGAAAGAGCAGAGCGATATCGACCTCCGCCTGCAGATCATCACCCAGTCCGACACCAGTGATGATGCCGTCGTCACGTGTGAAGGCACCATGGCCAAGCTGCGCAAGTTGGACATGGCGGCAGGATATGTGGAGTTGCTCACCGAAGTCGATCGGTGGAAGGGAGAATGTCTGGCACAATTGGGCAAGGACGACGATGCCGCACTCGCGCCGTACAAGCAACTGCGGCAGCTGGCGGCAGGTCTGGAACCACTACACGATGCAACGGAAGGTGCAGCCCCGCATCTAATCCATCACATTCAGCGTGCAGTCAAGGACTTGCGAGGCACCGTCCGTACGGCCATTGCAGCGAACCTGGAGAAAATGCTCCAGAAGATGAATTGGCCAAAGACCAAAGGCCACGTGCCTCGGGCCGTGGAGCAGGAATGGCAGACCATCATCGGCAGATTGTTGGATTTGCAGAAGCCCGAACTGGAAGCACGAGAGCAAAAGCAGCAGAAGGACGATCCGCCTCCACTTCTGCCCTTCGAAGTCCTCGTCCATCCTCTAGAGCAGCGCTTCGTGTACCATTTCTCCGGCAACCGGCCCACGAACCGACTGGACAAGCCGGAAATCTTCCTCAATCACGTCCTCGAACTGATCGCCGAATGCTCGAGCTTTGTGCAAGACAACCTGCAGCCCCTTCTGCTCGAGCGTTTTGGTCGCACAGACCTCGCCTTTACGCCTGCATATATCGATGCCATCTCCGCCCTGATCACTGCTCTTCTTCCCATGCTGCAGGACAAGCTGGAGAACGTAGCACGCCAATCCACCTCTCAGCCTGGCCTCTTCAGCAATCTGGTGCAAGAAGTGATCCGCTTTGACAATGTCATCAGAGACGACTACTCATACTCTCCCTCTTCGCCAGCGCTGATCTGGCGTGGCCTGTCCTACTTTCTTCTCGAGACCTGCGACTACTTCGACCAATGGCTGTCCTTCGAGCGCGACTTTGCCTTGACCCGCTACCAGACCATCATGGACTCTCCTGACGCTGGCGAGCTCGACCATGATGCGGTAAGCGCGGGAGCGACCAAACCCAGCAAGGCCGCTGTCCGTCTCAATGATCTGCTAGAAACAATTACGGGCCGCTATCGTCATCTCTCGAGCTACAGTCAACGCGTACGGTTCCTCATCGACATCCAGATCCACATTTTCGATACCTACCACGGTCGCTTGCAGCAAGCCCTGGATGCATACTCCAGCATGACTTCCACTCTAGGTCGTACTATGGCCAACGTGTCCAAGGAGCAGCTGGCAGATCTTCAAGGCGTCAAGGGTCTCGACCGACTTTGTAGAATCTTCGGCTCTGCAGATTACCTCGAGCGTGCCATGCGGGACTGGAGTGACGATCTCTTCTTCCTCGAGCTCTGGGACGAGATGAACAATCGCCACAAGAGCACTGAGACTGCCAAGAACAGGATTGGCAGCTGGTCCGAGCTACAGCAGAAAACTAGTTCTGCACTCGGCGCCGAGAATGAAGGTAGCCTAGAAGGAGCTCTGTTTGACGAGACTGCGTCCAGCTACCACCGCCTCCGTGCCAGAAGCGAAAACGTCCTTGTTGAGACGCTGAAATACGACACCCAACAAGCACTCAAACCTTACAGCGCGATCAACACGTGGGCATCCCTCTCCAGCTCTATCGGCTCTGCTTCTTCCGCCGAACTGGACCCTGCGCTCAATCTGTTGACTGAGTACTTTGCTTTCCTCCGCAAAGCCCTAGGCAAAGCGCCTCTACGACGGATAGGACGACAAGTCTGCCACGCTATTGAGACCTACATCTGGGGTTATGTGTTACAAGGCAAATCTGCATTCTCAACTGCCGGCGCGACGCAACTCACAACAGATATCGGGGCATTATGCAACGTCATCGATCGCCACATGGGCACCGGGCAAGCGCAAATCGGCCTGCGGAGGTTGCTCGAAGGCGTTACATTATTGAGTCTACCTGTCAGAGGGGAGATACCGCGTGTACAGGTCGCTTCTCCTGAGGGGAATGTTGGTGATGCCGACGATGATGAAACTGCTGCTTGGGGCGATGAAAACGATGCCGATGGCGTTGATGGTACTCCGTCTTCGCCGAGAGACGCGACGGATAGCTCGAAACTCATGAGTCTTTTCCAAGCGGAGAGATTGGTGTTTATGAACAATGAGAGCGCGAGACTTGTGCTGGAACAGCTAGGACTAGAAACGTTGAGTGAGCAGGACGCGAGGGCGATTCTGAGGCAGAGGGTGGAGATCTCGAGTTAGACATGCTCTTGCAGAAATTAGATGACGGAAGAGATGAGCGACAATTATTCTTCTCTTTCTTCTCAAGACGATGACATGTTTCAGCCGCTTCTACTCCGATGATCTTGTAATCTTCGCTCGTCTTCATTTCGCATCTTCCGTGGTGCTTAAATATCGTGCACTGGCCAGCATTGAGTAGTACACTTTTGTCAACATTGTTGCCTTTCCTTGTTACACATCTGACATGAAGAGCTGACGTGTAGAAAAAATGATGAATGGTATGGGAGCGGGGAATTTTCATTCAGGAGTGGAGGGAAGGTCGTGAGAAAGAAAGAGAGAGAGAACATAGGGTAGCCCGTGGTGTAAAGCATTCAAATGTGCCATTCAACTCCATAATCTATGCAACCCGACCAACTAATCCATGAACTCCGGCCCCATGCAAATGCCACCCATAAACTCCGTGTCCATCCATGCATGCAGTCATTACATCCCTTCGTTTCAACTCATTACCATTTATCGCATCGGGTTCCACCTCTTTTGTCGTTCTGTCATCGCTCATCATACATCATCGTCGTTCGCTCATTCATCGCATCATCAAACTCATGACCCCATCAAGCCCTCCAAGTCATCTGCATCCTCCTCCCATCCTCCCATCTCGCACTCCCATCCGGATACTCATTCCACACACCATTAGGCCCAACAGCGACAGGCGAAGCCGCAGGCGCAGCGACAGTCACAGCGACAGCCACGGCCGTCGCGGCATTCGGATCAGCAGCGTTCACGGGAGCTGCAGCTGCAGCGGGAGTCGGAGTCGAAGCGGGGGAAAGTGAAAGGGGAACTGCAAGGTTAGTAGAAGAAGATGCGACCAAAACATTATTCGGTGAGGTCGCAGTGGCATCGGAGGCATCAACGTATTGAGTATAAGTCGCTCCAGCGACAACCGCGTAACCACTGTATGTAGCTCCCGCGGCGTCGACAAATTCGGTCTGGGTTGCTCCTGCGGTGTCGATGTATTCTCGGTAAGTAGATCCATCCGCGATGTACTCGGTGAATGTAGCTCCAGTCACCACAGAAGCGGTAAAAGTTGTTCCGTATGCGACGTATTCTGTGATTGAGGCGGCTGTGGCGCCAGCTGCGAGGAGTTGCGTTTGGGTTGCTCCAGCGGCGTCGACGGACTGTCTGTACGTTGATCCATCGGCGACGTAGTCGGTATAGGATGCTCCAGCTACGACGGACGCCGTGTATGTTTGGCCATTAGCAACATATTCCGTGAGCGTCGCAGCTGCAGCTGTCGCTACCGAGGCGGTCGCTGCTGTACCATTCGCTGCAGCAATGTTGGCTGATGTAGCTGTGGCCGCAGCATCGGTGGCGGCAGCTGGGTTGTAGTCCGTCTGTGTTACCCCAGCAGCGTCAACGGAGACTCTATAGGTTGCTCCGTTGGCGACATAGTCGGTGTACGAGGCTCCAGCCACGACGGATGCCGTATACGTTTGACCATTAGTAACATACTCCGTTAGAGTCGCTGCTGAAGCCGTTGCCGCCAATGCATTCGCTGCTGTACCATTCGCTACGGAGGCATTGGATGCGGTGGCATTCGCTGCCGAAGCATTTGCCACTGTGCCATTCAACGCTGCAGCGTTTGCTGATGTAGCTGTTGCTGCAGAATCTGTAGCAGCAGTTGGGTTGAAGTCCGTCTGTGTTGCTCCGGCGGCGTCCACAGAAACTCTATAGGTCGAGCCATCGACGAGGTAATCCGTGTACGATGCTCCAGTCACCACAGAAGCCGTGTATGTCGCTCCATACGCCACGTATTCGGTAAGAGTGGCCGATGCAGCTGCTGTGGCGGCCAAGTCCGAGGCGGAGCTGGCTGCAGCGGAGTTGTTGGAAGCGGCATTGTCAGTTGGGAAAGCACTCGGTGTGGCCGCTGTACCAACAGCAGCAGAGGCAATCAAAACTGAGGTACTGGCGGCGGCGGCGGCTAGATCTGTTGCTGCCGCATTGACAGAGTCTGTGCTCGCAGCTGCATCAGCTCCAGCAGAAGTCGAAGCGTTGACGCCCGAGACGTCAGCGGAATCCAGAGATCCAGATGACGACGCAGCGGCATCGGCTTCAGACGCGTCGGTTGTCTCATCGCTAGATCCGGCAACAGTTGAGTTTGCCAGACTCGATGACAATGCTGCGCTGGCAGAGTCTGTGGTGGCAGCTTCGGAAGCAGAAGATGCCACGGATTGTGTGGAATTGGAAGCACCGGCAGCCGATGCCTGTCCGTTGGTGGCCGTACCATTTATGGCGTCCATACGGCCATTAGGATTGTTGACCAGGAGTTGCTTCACGCCAGGCAACCACTTCTCGTTCGCCTTCGCTTGCGTGATGTCCCACACCATTACACCGCCGAAACTCTTAAACCTCTGCGAGTATTCGATAACGGGCGTCAACTGCTCAAGAGTAGCATAGCCTGATCCAGCTCCAGTCACACCGCCCGGCACGCCGAGGAAGACCTTCACTGATGCAGGAGCGGCGGACGACTGTCTCTTGGTTAGGCTAGTGCTGTTGACCGCATACCGCGATGTAGCATTCTTAGCCCAGGTGTCCCAGGCGTCGAAGTTGAAGTTGGCTTGAGCGTCGGAGGTGTTGGTGTAGGATTGCACTCCGCAGTAGTTGTTGTAGAACTGCACAAAGACAGCGTCGAACCTGACTTCGCTATCGAGAAGATCTGAGACGGCGGCATCTGGATAAGGACACTGTGGCGCAGCTGTCAAGTAGAACTGCTTGCTGGCATCGGCGTCCATCAGCTCGCGAAGGCGTCGCACAAATGGCAAGAAGTTTTGCGTTGCAGACTCGATATCAATATCGAAGCCGTCAACAGCTGCGTTGCCGAATGGTCTGAGAAATGGAGCGGCTTGTCGGCGTCTCAGGCGGGCAGTAGTGACGTTGGCGAAGGAATTTGATGCGACAGTGCTCGACGAAACATTGGCATTGGCGACGGCGTTGACCTCACCCGTGGCTGCAGCTCCGCTCGCAAATTCCGTTGTGGTAGAAGTGCGGTATACAGTCGAAGTCACAAAGGACAGCAGAGACGCATCTTGAGCAGCAGCAGATTCTGAGGCAGCAGCGGAGTTCGAGGAGGCGGCGGAGTCTGTAGGTTCTGCGTCTACCTCTGCATTGGTTGGGTTGACGGTTGGGATGGTGTTTGTATCCATTGCATCGTTACCTGTGGACGTCGCCGTGGCGGAGGGGTTGAGCGCTGAGCCAGGGTTCTCGTCTCCAGTCACAAATTCAACGCCACTGCCTGCAGGTTGCTGTTGGCCTGTGGCATTCGCACTCGACGAGGCCGCTTGAGCACTGGACACCTGCGCTGTGCCAGTCTCGACGGCAGCATCAATGGTGTCGGATGACAGCGAACTGTCATCGAGATCATTCTGGGTCTGAGTATCGGTGGTGGCTTGAGCATCGGATGCGGCTAGAGAGGTTGTGAGAGCATCGGCTTGAGCGGCAACGGGAGATGCAGATTCTGCGCCATCAGCAGTTGGGCCGAAAGTCCTCCAGACCATTTCTGCGGCTGATATGGCAGCGTCCTCACTCGCGAATCCACCTTCCGTGTACGTGGCGCCACCGATGCTCAGCAGAATCGTCTTGTTGTACTGTTCCTGGCAAGTTGTAATGTCTTGGCCAATGGTTTCTCCACAATCGAGGAGGCCGGTTCCGGAAAAGATGCTGCAGTTGTTCCCTGTGTTAGCGAAGTTCACGACCATTCTTTGCTCACCTGATGCTGTCGTTCCGTCAGACCCATTCGCCACGACCGTCTCGTTCAGCCCAAAATATGAGTTGATGGATGTGTTGTATCGCGAGTTGTAGCCCCCCGTCATTTGTATCATGAAAGCTAGGGGGATGATATCAACGTCAGTATCAGCACAATACGTTGCAAGGCTTTGTTGCGCTTGAGGTCCATTGGCTTGTCCGTAAGAGTTTTGACCCTATCATGACATCGATTAGTGAAATACTGATGAGCATCAAAGGAGAAGTATTACCCAATAAGCAGCTATGTTGGTCGACGAGTCAAAGCCAGCTCCGAGAACGCCACTCGCCATGAGGAGGCCGGTAGAAGCCGCCAGGCTCGAAGCACGCGTCTTCGTCGGCCGTAGTGGCGGCATCGCATATAAAGTTCTGTTTGCTTGGGTAGGTAAAGTGGAGGCACAGCTTGTTCCACACGAGAGAGGAACAGCAAAGGTTGTGTCGGGGAGGAAGTGAGGGAGAAGGAGTTGTGAGTGTGGAGGAGATTCGAGATGAGCAGGCATGTAGGGTGCAGCATTGCCTGCACAAGATATAGAAGACATGACAGCGGATGTAGAGCTGTGCTTCTATACCGTTAGTGGAGTCGCATGTAGGCTAGACAACAGTTGCTCCGGCAGAGCATAAGACGATTTTCACAATGTCTAGGAAAAGCCATGCCACGGTCGAAGGGCACCATTCGATGGTTCGCCGAGGGCGACGGTAGCTTCTTGTGGTAATTGCCAAAGTGGCGACGCTTGTTGTGGTGGCTCGTCGCTAGAGATACCACAACGTCAAGGCCTCGACAGGCGGTAGCCTACAGAAGGCGTTGGACGGAGCGTCCTGTACGCCAGGCTTCTGGGCATGGTCGCGTGCGTTGCCTCTTGCGCCCCTCTCTTGTGATGAACTGTTGACAATACCGAATTGCGCTTGGCTTGATCGAATTAGCAAGGAACGGCCGACCATCACGGGACTCGGCAGCATTGAGTGACCGTCGGACCGAGTTGAGTCAAAGAGGAGCTTGCAGGCTCAGATGGATGGGCCATGATGAGAGACGGTACACAGGTCGTGCATAGGGGACACCAAACAGACGTGCCGGCACTTCAGACGCGGGCGTAACTTCGCATGACAACCATTCGGCTTGCAACGGCGTTCCGGGCTTCGTTTGGGGTCTGTACTTTTTTGACAGCCGCGACCTGATCGACTGAGATGTAGCCCATCGGAGTGAATGAGTGCTGTCACAATCGAAGAGCGCGTTCAAACGCGTGGTGCAGTGCTGTGTTCCTGTTCATCGACCCCAAAGCTCGCCGGCTGCGCGTGTTCTTGAGATGACAATCGTTCGTCCCAACGGCGGCGTGCCCAGTCGAAGTCGCGCTGCGCCGCCGGGCATGAGCTCCACCATCACAGGAGTCGATTATTTTGGACGTGAATTGCTGCAGTAGTGTCGGCGACAGTGTGTGGGTGTGATGTTGGACGAGTGAGGTTGTGATGGAGGAGAAGACCGTGAGACGCGTCGCGTAGTGCCAAGAAAGGACATTGGGCCCCGCGGAAGCTACGGTTACGTCATCAGTACGGATCACAAGGCAGCGGCGGCGCAACAGCAGTGCCTCGTTGCCACTCTTTGTCAGACTATAACATTTCCTTCATCCTACGACACTCCGGATCAACAGCACAATCACGACCACAAACATGGCCGACGCACCTCCACCATCCTACGAACAAGCCACGGGCTCCTCGTCGGCATCATCGCGCCCCGCCGGTTCATCAAACACTACCCACGATGATCATCTCAAAGTTCCAGGCGCCTCGGGCAAGGATGGCATGTCTGCCGCCTATCGCAGATCCATGGAAGACGAGGGCCGTCCACTGCCAAAAGGTTGGGTTCGTAGCTACGACCCTCAAAACCATCATCAATTCTTCGTCGACACCACCAAAGAACCACCCCGATCCATCTGGCATCACCCCCACGACGACGACGAATACCTGAACACTCTATCTGGAGAAGAGCGCGAGCAAGCAGAACAAGAAAGCCTCACGTACAAGCGCAGCCACCCTCCGACCAAGGAAGACTACATTCACGCTCCTTCTGACGACGAAGACGACTATCTCCCCCAGCATTACCAGAAACAGACTGGAAATGCTTCTTCTTCCTCGGCATCCAATGCCGAACTTCCCCCACGACCCGACGGCAAAGATGGAGGTAAAGGAAACGAGAAGGTCTCCTTCGGCCGCAAACTCAAAGACAAAGTAACGGGAATGTCACACGAGGAACGCGAAGCTGCGCGCCGCCAACGCGAGGAAGAAGAACGACAGGCTTACGAGATGCACGTCAAAGTCCGCGCTGCGATGCAGCGTGCTGCAGAGACTGGACAGCCGCAACTTATAGGGAGAGATCGTGAAGGAAGGGAAATCTACATGGAGCCTCCGAGACCGCCGTACGCGGGAGGCTATGGAATGGGTGGAGGATACGGTTACAGCCCTTATCAGCCGTACAACAGTCAGGGCATTTACACGACGCCAAATGCGAGGTACATTCGGCCTGCGGTGCCGTATGGAAGACCGTATGGAGGATACGGATATGGCAGACCGTACGGTGGTGGCATGGCGATGCCTCTGGCGGGTGGCTTGCTCGGCGGTGCGCTTCTGGGAGGACTCCTGTTCTAGAAAGCAACATTGGACGTTTCAAAGCACTGGAGGAGTACTCGAGACAGAACACAAGCAGTCGGGAGAACAGGAGAACCAGCGACTACAGCATATGTATTACGACGGCACGACATTATGACGGCATGGATAGAGACCCAGAGATAGTACTTGTATCACCAATTCATCGAATCATCCAACTCGACATGGCACAAGTCAGGTTCTACATCCAGAAACAGTCCCGGGGCTCGTGAGATCCCAAAGCTCACATCCGGCATTATTAGCCCTGGTAAATCCGTGTCGGCCGGCCTCGCTCGACGGACGAGCAGGCACATCATTTCAGGTCGAATCGTTCTGTCTTTGAAACAAGACATTTCGTTCCACTTCCTATCCAGAGATGGAGCTATTCAGGGTCAGCCAAGACCTTACCTGACTCAAGACTAATCTGAGCAACAAAGTTCTTCTGTAGCCAGCATTCCCCATCACTGATACCATCAAGCTCAGAACCTGGCAGTGCTTGTTTTTATAGTAATTTACCGAACATCCACCTCACCCCGCGCGTTCCTCGGACATGCATTTTTGAGCCTTGCCAGTGGTGCTTTCGGTGACAGATTTGCCTCTTTAGGAAGTTGAAGGCATGGATGCCACTGGGGAAGGCCTGGCCTGTGAAGGTGGGCCGGATTCTGGAGGTGGGCTGATGCATCATGCTGATCAGGCTCATTGCTTTTCCTTCTTCCAACGGCACAATGAGCCACGAGCATCGAAAGAATATCAACAGTGCTGGAGTCCTGGGGACCGCTCGCTTTTACAGCATGTGGGAGGCGAATGGATCTCTCGATGGCTCGTCCACTTCTGCTGCATTTACTTGTGCTGTTCAGCGGCCGCGCGCCGCGCCTGTTTACTTCCGTGAAGATCCGAGCATTAACTTCTTCGGTACTGTACATTGGACCGTGCTGTTGGTTTAGATGCCGAAGAGGGCATCCCTGCTGTTCTTGAGCTTATGGACTTGAGTGCGCGTCGCTTTGCGTCCGAGGATTGGAGCCCACTCTGTCGGCGAGCTGAACGACTACACTTTTATTTAGCAAGCTTCAGCTTAGTCTCTTGACCACCATTTCGATCGGAAGGACTACGGCACGGACTTTCCAAAGCCAACCCTCTTCACTTCATACCACAGAGGCAAGTGCTTAGGGGCCCAGGTAGAGTCATGATGACAGCAATTCTCGTTCTGCATAAATCGACGATGAACTAATTGGACGACCTGAATGGCGGGGCCCTATTGCAATTTCGTTTCCAATCGCCCACATCCTCTCAAAGTTCATACCACTTTAATCGTTCCGACAGCAAGGTCCAGGACTTCTTGACACTTCACGATGAAGGAATGAACAAAGGATCTCAATGTGGAGTATGCATCAAAAGTCAATTCATCTGGCAGACAAGCTTTGACAAGCTGTGTTGGACAGTCCAAGAATGGGACTGGCTACGAAGCTTAACACAAGCTCCATACTCCAGGCATTACTGAGAACAGGCCTACCACATTGGAGACAATGCTTGATTGGATATTTGACAAAATCGTCGCGGAGAATTAGATCCGACCATGCTCGTGCAGATCTGGTTCATGCAGCGATTCGGCGAACCAGTATCGGAAAATACGGCAGTTGGTCGAGACATCATACTGTAGACGATGTATCCGGTCGTTCCACGTGTGTCGAAACCCGTGCATCGAAGACCAAAAGTGGCCATCAAGCAGTAAGGGCTGGTATTGGACTTTATGGTTTCCAAGGAGCCGAAAAGATCATTGTTTCTGGGAGAGAAAATGACTGAGTATATAATGACTGGCCCACAAAGCAACCTGAAGAATTCAGCCATCACTGCCTGACAAATCGACCCAAAGAGCTGAACTCAAGCCTCATTCAACAGCCATGCGTGTTGTCGTCTTCCTCTTCGCTGCACTTCGCAGCCTTTACCTGCGCTGATGGCCCACCGGATGCGCTGTTAGACCCGGAGCAGATCGTACTGACTACGGAGAATGATTTGGGCGCCGAACTCATCTCGGGCCAAGAGCTCGACGAGCTTGACGCTCAACTTGACGCTACCCGCAAACCAACCACGGCGCGCTACAGTGACTGCCGCAAGAGAGAGGAGATAAAAGCTGCTGTAAGTAGATAGCACAAGAACATCCTGTTCAGGCAATAACTTCAAGCGCATAGTGCCCACTTGGCTATGACTGGAGATGCCAATACGCAGACCTCGATGAGTACCAAGGCCTCGCTTGTTGTCACGGTGAATTCTACACCCCTTGCCGGGAAGCCCCCAACATCGGGCCTGATGATTCTGTTACATGCGGCGATGATGTCGATTCAACGGGCCATATCGTGAGTGTCACGTTTGTGTCTTGATTAATAACAAGAAGATTTGGTACTAATTAGGACGCATTTCAGTGTGATCCTCGAGACCCACTCACACAGTGCTGTGTCCCCATCTTTGGGAATGTACAGGATAACCCGCGCTGCTGCGACCCAACCAATCCATATTGCTGCGACAACATCAATTCGGACCAGTAGCGATGGACTTTCGGCTGCCAACGGTACTGTAAGGTCTAAGCTGGGAGAGCGAGTTGAGCAGGATGGAAGACGGGAGGACGAAATGGATCGGCATGCCAAGCAGTTGTCAGACTGGCTGTGAGCGATACTTCAATCACTCGCGACTGTTCTCTATATAAACTGAACATGGATACATATTTCACGAAGCTTATGTGGTTCCAGTTGGAAAATCACACACCTGTGGCTTGTAGTACCGGAGCTCAAATGGTATCGAATATCATTGGAACTAGCATATATCGTGCAGTAGCGCTCTTGCTTTCCACGTATGCAGATAACAACTTGTACATCACAACGGCATGAGTTCTACACAGTCGTTGATCACTAAAAGGCGAGACTACCACGTGCTACCACCTATGCATGTAGCCGTTACCTCCACTGCTACGCTACTTTACATCGACAATCAGCAGACTATCACTTCTGTACAATTTGTCATAGGAACGGAAGGGATATACTTGCTAGTCCCATGCTCTCGAATGGAAGTAAAGTATGACTTCACTTCATAAGACTAATAGTTACTGCAGTCAGCACATCGATACTAAGGTCCTTCTTGACTTCCATCTCGATGACAAGCGTTGTGGCATGGACTAGCCAAGACTATCCTTGTTTGGCTCATGCCAACGTACAATCGCTTCGAGATCGAAGAATCGATTGACGAAGTTGGCCGCATGCGGGGGACCTGGAGCGATCATGATTCGACTAGATGGTCTGCTCTGCATGGTGTTGATTCCGAAGCCTCATCGATTTGCAAGCTGGTATCTGGATGGAGGCAGACAACGAGAGCACCCAGTGCAAACATCGTGTGCTCGTCACCGACTCTGCGGGTTTTTTAATCGAACGATCATTGATCGCACTGCCAGTATCGTTCGGGTCATTGGCCCGAACTTTTTCTTTGACCAGCTGAATTCATTTGCATCTGTTGCCGACATGTAACGTGCGGGCAGAGAAGACCTGTCAGGCAAACAAGCTTTTACAAGATGTGTTGCTTGATCAATTGAGTATGTACTTTTTGGGGAACCGTTGACCCATGGAAAGACGGGCGACCAAGCTTACTACAAGGCCTGCCATGCAGATCTTGCTTGTTGTATGAATTGACTAGACTTGACAGGGCGTATCTTTGTTGCTCCCTTCGATTTGACAGACTCATTTCTGTTCCAGCGACTCTGGCATGTCAATGGATTTGAAACGAAGCTGCGTCGAAAAAGACGCATGAGGAGACCACTTGCCTGGGCTCACATCGGGACGTTCCAAAGGATAGAGAGTACCGATCTTTCTTGCTAGCTAACCATGCATGTGTGAAACAGAACCTGCTCAAAAACCAAAACTGGCGGATCTCACGGAGTGCTCATGTTGGTTCTACGATTACCCAAGGACAGGAACGGACAGGACTGCCCAACAGGGCAGTGGAGTGACTATGTGATTATCGTCTCTGGACAGATCTCTAACTGTTTCGTCAGCGATCCAACAATCAACCGACCCAAATACGATCATCATCGCAAAACCATGCATGCTCTAGTCCTCCTCACTGCTGCGCTCGCATCAATCACTATCGCTCAAGATGATCCAGGGGCCATCGATTTGACCGCTGAAGATCTTCGGGTAGGCAACTACTCATTCGACGAGTGCACGGATCAAGAGCAAGGTAAGGTCAACGTGAGTATGCCCACTATGAGAGACCGCCGACGCGATTGCTCACGGTGCAAAGTGCGAAACAATAGGCAAACAGTGCAACTTAGTGTCATACCCCGGCAAATTCTCTGTGATTGATTGCTGCCCGCAAGATCTCATCCAACAGGAAATCCATTGCGACGTAAGCAAAGATTGTGGTGGCTCCAATTATAGCCAATGCGGCTCCGATTACGACGATTATGTGAGTCTTCCACCTGAGCTTACATTCACTTCTACGAACAGGACGTTGGGCTAATTCGTAATGCTACTCAGTGTGACAATAGTCCTTACGGACCTCAATGCTGTATCAGCACCTTCATCGTATTTGCCGTCCCATTCTGCTGCGACCCAGAAACGGACAATGATTGCTGCTAGTCGAATCCCATCCAAGGTCCCAAGTCGTAGGGAAAGACCGATCGCACGACTGCTCTGCATATAGCGCTTGGTATCTACAGCAATTAATCGAGTCAATTTTGCTGTAACGATGCCAACAAGGCCAACTTGAAAGTAGGAATCCTGACATGTCCGACTGTTCATATATCTGCCAGCGTCACGCAGATCGAGACGTTCTCAAAAAGTACAACTAGAGCACGTTAAGTCAAGCTGGCCGTCAGGGAGTTGGCGGCTGGCGCTCATCTGCTCACTCACAAGCGACCCTCATATCTGGACATTCATTTGGTAGAGCTGGTATTCGAATCGATTCAAGGAGAGTCTGACATATTGTTATTTGAGCTTGATATCAACACTTCCATAACAGCTACATATACGATGCTCTCACGGCTAGATGGCTTGAATCAGAGAACCTTCCCATTTCAGGCCGTGAAAAAGCAAGGCTCGAAGTTACAAGTCCCAAAGGTGCGCGCCAGCGCCGGAAAGAAGCGACAATATCTTACTCGAGATATGGATTGACGTACATGCCAGTGCTTTCCGATTCTTGGTATTGTTCGAGCCAGTATTTTCAGGTCGTCTGGTCGTGACACACTCAGCTGACACAAAAAGTGACAATTCACCATAGCTTTTGATCAGTCTCAGACGTCGAATCCTTCGCTCATCAACATGGATCTTTCCTAAGGAGTGGGTCTCTGTACAAGAGGTCAAGCAGAGTAGAGGTTGGCGGTCTCTACAGCGTCCGTGGAGTGAGCTTCAAATCGTTGATCTGAGACTGCGGCATGGATTTCGGCATGACCCTGTGCCCCTGTGGGATCCCTGCCAGGTGGCGACAGGAAGCCCATTGTCAAGTCACTTTCGATGGCAGCACGTACTGTCCTTTGACGACGAGTTTTCTGCACGCAGCGGTCATCGCTGGCACATTTGACTTGCTAGCACCTGCTCGGCAGGTCTGATTGAGGAATGCATCCCATATTAGCTTAGAAGCGAGCAGTGTCCAGAATTTATCTCGAATTCCCCCCTTATGTGCCGGCGCTATCTGAGTGCGGAGGAGATCTCGAAAAAGAGACTGCCACAAGCCCGTGGGCGTTTGAGCTGCAACTCGCAATCAACACTCTCTGCAAGTTTCACGATAGGTTGCACCTCTCTTCCGTAGTTGCCTTGCCAATCGTCATGAGTCAGCCAGTCAACTCGATCCCACAAGGATACCTTGTGATATTGGAACGGCATGAACATGATTTCAATGGCCGCTCGACGAAGCAGCTTGAGCTCCATCTTGGGGAACTGCTGAATCTTCTCTCTTGCACCTGGCGGGGCCCCTCTAGTTGCTGCAGTCTCAAAAGCTTCGACAGAGGGTTCGCTTTCCAGCCATTGTTGCGCGGTATACGAAGTAGTCAATTGTGCAAACCCAAGACGAACGAGTGCTCGCGCGTGATACATGCCGGCAACGAAGCCGTCCGTGATTGAATCCACAACGATCATTATGACCAATGCATCAGGCAGTGCAACATCCCGGACAGCTGGTTCGCATGAAAGGTAGTGAAGCAGCGAGCTGTGTACCTGGTCGCGGACCTTCAGGAATTCAATCGAGGGTTTGATGGGGATTTGCGGAGCGGTTGCAAAGTTCAACATGCGTGTGCTCATGCTTCCCCATGGTTTAAGTTTGATCAAAGCCCAAGCGCTGAGTAGTACCGGATCAGCAATGGCGTCAGGATACTTCGGGGTTGGTGGGCTCGTAGAGCGTTCTCGAGCATGGTTCATGATGGCCAACCGTACGGCATTTTGGTGCCTTGAACTACGCTCATGTGCCGGAAAAGACCTGAGTCGTACAAGCGCGCCGCAAATCCCACATGTCTTCCTCGATGCTTGCTCGTCATGCTGACTTTTCACGTGGCGCTTGAGGATATCCTGTCGCGCAAAGCTCAGCCCGCATCTATGCGGACACAGAATTCCTGCGGGCTCGCTGTGAAGATGCTTATTTCGCATGTGTCGATAGAGGCTTTTGCGTTCCGAGAATCTTTTCGGACACTCAGGCCATAGATCACACTTGAACGGCCGATTGGAACAATTCTCCAAAGAAAGTGCCGCTTGGAGGGCTCCCGTCATTGCGTAGCCGGTAGCGTCGCCGATGTAGGAGTGGCCACCGCCAAAGACATTCAGCGTGATGGCATTTACCGGCAGCATGTCCGCAGAAACTGCCAGGTCCTCTAGCGCCTCCGGGTCATCGTCCGCGTTGTACATGCGCGATGCGTAGCCCGCAACATCACTATTGGATGGCGCAAGCAAGTAGTCGCCGCCAACGTAGTTGTTCATGCTGGGAAATGCCGAACGGCTGTTTGAAAAAACTTCTAGCCCCTCTGAAGCCTCCAAGAAATCGTCAGTGTTGTGCAGGCGAGACTTTGCAGTCATCTTGCGAGTCGTGAAATTAGAGCCGTGATGTATGATGGAACCGCCAGGATTGGCGGCAGGAGGTTCGGCTATCGGAGCCTTAGATATAGTCTACAGATTGTTGCACGAGAGCTTTAGTGTGAGCGACTTCATCAGGTATGCGAGCGCGGCCTCCGCCTCACTCTCGCTCTTCAGAGATGTGTGAAAGCAATGTGAACATGTTCCAGGCACACTCCGGCAGCCGTGGCTGACTTTGGGCGTTGGCGGTTCCGGATTTGCCTGCAAGCTGCAGCAGGTTCCAGGCGTATAGATCGATACCGAATGATTTCTATGCTGCACGCAGCCCGGGCGCTGGGCGATGTGCGCAGCTGAAACAAAGTTGCATATCGCAGATGCCTCATGCATCCTTGGCCAGAAGTGGTCCTTTTGGCTGTTCTCGCACCTCTCGTCGAGTGCGAATGCAACGCATGTGTTACAGCCACGCTGCTTTTCGTGAGACCAGATCGAGATTTGTATTCCGCCAATGCATGCATACAGTTCCCAGTGGGACAGTGTGGCGTTGGTCCAGAGCCGTGTGACTGAATAGGCGCAGTGCCCCGCGGGCCAGACTGTAGACAAGGCTGAAGGATGCATCGCACCCTTCCAATGCGGTTCGCAGTAATTCCTCGCCGCGCTACAGCATAGATGCCCTGTATTGTTCGTATTCTCGGCAAATCAGATGCGTTCACCGCACAGCAACACGTGAGTTGTGGTCAGAATACGGCGTGAATAATGCCGCGATGTCATCGATTCCAGAGCAACAGTCGTAGTCCTTGGGAGATTCGGTCCCGCGCTCATGTTCGAAGCGCCTGCTTGGGAAGGTCCTCCAGAATGAGGTCGTCCACACTGCCACCGCCGCCGGCCCGGTGAGATTGGTCGTCCTCATGCTGCGACACAGCTGCGCCCTTTGCTTTGCGCCTACCACGACGCGTGAGCTGGGCACCAGGCTGTGTGGAAACATGCACACTCACCTCCTCTCCAACTCCATCAGGTATCTGGTCTCTGCCATGACCGCCTCCGAATGTGTCAATGGCGCGCTGCCGACTACCTCCTCAGAAGTCTCCGCCGACGCGCCATCATAGAACGCGGCCAACGCGCTATATCGAACAGGAATCTTCGGCAGCGCACCACATGACGCTGTCGCCAGGTAGAGTCCTAGAAGTAAGTGGTCGCGAAGCTGCATTTTGATATGATTCGGAGTTCGAATGAAACAGAAAACGTGATGTCGAGTAGGGACTTCTGGCTGTCACTCACGAGAAAGTGCACTCACGCTCCTGACTCCTGAGGGGAAGTTCTGGAATACGAGCAAGTCGCCTACTTTACCGGAAGCAAGGTTTGGTTCTCTACGCCACTGGTCCCTGACTGAGTTTGGTTCGGTTCCACGGCTCGGTTGTGCTTCTCGTCATTTTGGCGGAGATCGCAGGCCGTTCATCATAGAACTATGTTACGTTGCTTGCAATCCTGTGTGAAGACACTCTTTTGACATGATTTGGCCATAGTGTTGTGCAAATGTGTCGAGACTGATGTTGATGGAAGAGAGAGATGAAGCTGGCGGCTGTGGGTCGCTGACAAAAGGCAGGAAGCTCATCCCAGGAGGCCACGTGCAGCGAGATTGGATTTTGTGTCACGCTCATGCAGTGTTACACTGCATGGCGGTAAGCGATTATACCATTCTGATTATTC
>PNEN01001738.1:0-56266 GCA_002933655.1 Cercospora berteroae
ATGGTATAATCGCTCACCGCCATGCAGTGTGACACTGCATAAGCGTGACATGAGCAGCCTCTTCACCTTCCTCTGCATCTGTGGCGTCGCTTGGCATGGCGTGGATCCACCACGTCTGGGGGCGCGAGGGCGCAACGGGCAAGCGATTGCTCTGCATGGTCCCGCTCGCCAAACGAGACGCGCGAGTGATGGCCATGCGCCGTACGTCTGCAGGCAGTGCAGGGAATTCTGGCAACGCCACGCTGCGAGTCGCGAGACTGCGCGGAATGGATGATCGCTGTTCGCATTCACCCCTCCCTGGTAAGGCGCAGACCACCGGCGAGCCTTATGGGAGTAATCACGGGCTTTAGGCCTCAAGTCCAGGCGAGGTCGGACGCGTTGTCGTCGTCGAGTGTGCACCGGAGCCGTGGCCAGGGCATGAAGGTTATTAACCACTGCTTGCGATCGCGCCATCAGTCCCAGGGGGCGGATCGCATTACGCGCGGTGAGCACGCAGCATCATCACTGCTGCTGTACTGGCAGTCGGCGGTATGCGATGTGCTGCATAAGAACGGCCCACCCCGGTCTCCTCTGTCGTGCTGGCTCTTCTTGGTGAACGTCATCTGCTGCCCGTAACACGATCCTCTCCTCCACAACCTTCGCAGCGAAACGAGCAGGTGCTGCTCTCGGACTCGAATTCGCGAAAGCCCGAGGCGCGCGCAAAAGGACCCTTCTTCGCTCCCTCTGACTGAGGCTGCCCTCGTTCCTCGCATCCACGCCCCCGGAGATACACAACCCGCCTGCCACAGAGATCGGCAGGGCTGAACTGTCTTGGGGTCACGGTGCGAGAGCGTGCGAGGCCGGGCGGCCACATCGTGTCGACAAACACCGACTGCCGCCAAGAGCCCTTTGTGCACCACTGGACGTCACTCCGGCCTGTGACATTCTTGTACGCTCTGCTCCCGCTCCTGCGCTCAATGCCCTGAATGCCGGGCCTCTCCCTCTTGCTCTGACCAATCCAACCCGCTATCGATGGCCATGTCGCATGCTTCGCCCGACCCCCACGACGACGATGCCAGCGGCGCCGAGTCGCCCATCGAAGAGAATGGCGTCAAGACGGAGTCGGGACAAGCATCGCCGTCTGGTCTCGGCGCGCAAGACGCGCCAGCCGTGAAAGCTCCCGGCCACATGCAAAAGCGTCGCCGCGTCACACGAGCCTGCGATGAATGTCGAAGGAAAAAAATTAAATGTGACGGAAAGCAGCCGTGCACGCACTGTACGGTGTACAGCTACGGTTCGTGTCGAGCAGTCTCGGTGTGTGGCGCTTCGTCTAACTCGTTTGCAGATTGCAGTTATGATCAACCCTCGAACCGCCGCAGAAATCCTGCCCCGGCATATGTAGAGAATCTGGAGCATCGAGTGCACCGCGCCGAGACGCTGCTGCATATACTGATTCCGAATCTTGATCTCAATGATCCTGGCATTGAATTGGCCGTACAGCAAGGATGGATTCCGGGTGCTCCAGGAAAGGGTAATCCGACGGCCGCTGTGCACGAAGCTCGTGCGTCGAGACCGGCACCGGCACCGACGACATTGCCTTCTGATGCGGGTGAAAAGAAACCCGACACAAATCTGGAGTCGATGGTGCGTGCAATTGCCCAGCTGGACATGGACGAGACAGGACATTGGGACTACCATGGCCACTCATCCGGATTGAGCTTCGTTCGACGTATGCGCGAGCAGTTGGGAGACCTGATGGGACCGGAGACTTTCGCGACGCCCTTTGTCAAAAATCGGCCAATGTCACAGGTGTTTGACTCACCCAGATCGATCGTAGAATCACCCATGGGCGAGATCGCGTCCATCTGTACTGAGCTTCCGCCCAAGGAGATGGCGCGGCAGCTCAGCGTGTATGCCATCAACGATGCCGCTGCGCTTCTCCGCATGGTTCATCACCCGACATACTGGGAGAGTTTCGAGCGCCTGTACGCCACTCCCAGTGATAACTACAGCAACGAAGACAATCGCTTCCTCCCCCTCTTCTACAGTGCTATTGCCTTGGGCAGCTTGTTCGGCAAAGACGATGAAACGGTCGTCGATCGCGATGGGTATGAGAGTGCCATTCAACAGGGCTTCACCTACTTCAAGACTGCGAGGCAACTCATGGACATTGCCGATTGTCGAGACCTCGCATCAATACAAGCGGTGATATTCATGATTCTCTTCTTGCAATCATCCGCCAAGATGTCGCAATGCTATGCGTACGTCGGAGTGGCCTTGCGATCAGCATTACGACTTGGCCTACATCGAGCCGCGGCTGGAAGATTCGATCCTGTGGAGGCTGAGACCCGGAAACGAGTGTTTTGGATTATTCGAAAGATGGATATATACGTTGGCGCGATGCTGGGGCTTCCGCAAACCTTGAGTGATGAAGACATTGACCAAGAGTTCCCAGTGGAAGTCGACGATGAGTACATCACCAAAGACGGGATACTTGCACAGCCAGAGGGCGTGGTCCCTATCATGACTGCGTTCAACGCTCACACGCGACTGGTACAGATACTGCAAAAGATTGTGCGCAAAATCTATCCCATCAAGTTTGCCGAGACTGAAAGCGTTGCCGACAAGTCCTATTCCGTCTCGTTCTCCACCATACGAGAGATCGAGAGCGAACTGGAGGAGTGGAAGAAGAGTCTACCACCAATTTTGACGCCGTGTGAAGCGCCACCACGATATGCTCGGGTGCAGCAGCTTCTGCGACTGTCATACTCCCACGCCCAAGTACTTCTCTATCGGCCCTTCCTGCACTATACGGCAATGGAACGCAGATCGAAGCCCGTCGACCAGAGAGCGTATGCGTGCGCGGCGTCGTTTGTCAACGTATCGCGAAACATCATTCACATCGCATCACAAATGAAGCAGAAAGGGCTTCTGAACGGTGCATTCTGGTTCATCATGTACACCACCTTCTTCTCAATCCTGGCGTTGGTGTACTTTGCAGCGGAAAATCCAGACAATCCTACTACTGCAGCAGTGATGAAGGATGCAATAGAAGGAAGGGACGTTCTCGCTTCACTATCCTCGCGGAGCATGGCTGCTGATCGTTGTACCGCGACGCTCAACATTGTGTTTGAGCGACTGCCCGCGTGGCTTCGAAACGGACAGCAGAATCCGGCGATGAGCAAGAAGAGGGCATACGAACAAGGCCCATGTCAGCAGGGGCCTGCAGCATCGCGGAGCCACCCCGACGTCTCGAGACCAACTGCTCTAGATGTCAAAAGAGCGACATTTCCCAACATGGCTGGAAGTGGCAGCACACCTGGAGCTGCGTCGCCGTACGAGGCCTCATGGTCACAGTCTGTTGGGTCGTCTTATGGGCCGCAGACACCGACGTCCGCATCATTCGATCCGAATGCATATTCGGCCATGGGCAACAGAAGTATATCGCACCCCGTGGACAATGGCATGCAGCAATACCCAATGCCGCAAAACTTCGCAAACCCACAACTCTCCGAATTATCATCGATGATGTTCCCGACCGCAGATGAGCCGTTCATTTATCCCAATCAACCGTTGACGACATTTGAGAACAATCAGCAATTCGCGAAAAACGCTGCGTACCTGAATCGACAGGCGTTTGGCAACATGGGCAAATCCAGCCCTGTTGGCTCGGCACGGGATCCGGCTGAAAACATTGAAGCACAATTCTATACGCTCCCGCCGTACCTCGAGCAGCAACGCCAACAGCATCAACCGCCAGTCCACAACATACCCTCGTTCGGTGGCAGAGGCTACTTGCCTCATCAGCAGCAGCAGCAGCCAACGAGGCAAGCACTGCCTTTCACTAATGGGACGCCAACGGGCGCCACAGCGACGCTTGCACAAGTTCCAAATGGGCAGTGGCAGCAGTCGCCGTTATCTAACATCGACATTCAAGGGCTCTTTGGGGGCGCAGAGTCGACATGGAATCCTATGAACATGAATATGATGCCCAACTATCAGAACCAGCAATGACAAGAGAGGTGAGGGGAAACTTCATGATAGCTACGAGGTGGTGTGGTACACGGCAGACATGACCTTCATGAACGCATTGGTTTGGTGTTGGGATGAAGTAAACGGTTCTTTGATACCCAGAGCATTTTCGTCTGCCGCACAGCGTTCGTCAGCAGCCGTTGCATTTTATAGAAAGCGTGAAAGCGTAGAGATGTCGTGGCAGGGTGCACAATATGACCTCAGACACAGACTGCCTATCCCAGACACAGCGGTATCTTGTGATCAGCCGGATGACGCCTTTGCTTCGGGACGACCCCAGTCCCACAGGCGCGTGCCCACTACAGCTCTTGCTCTACGCCTCCAGCAGGTGTGCCGCATCGTCTGTTCTCCTCATCCTCGGTGCTGTCGTAGACGAGGTGGACTGCAGTGGAAGAGCGGAAGCAGCATGGGCACCACGCGATCACGCAACCCATTGGCCTTCCTGCCCAGCCAAGTCACCTTCTGGGCGTCGGCCGTCTACATCGCCCTCTTCGCCCTCCTCCTCGTCGTGCACACCACTGTGCCCTCCGCTCCGAGCTCGCCCACGCCTGCTCCCGGCATCGACATCGAGCAAGCCTGGCTCGATCTCCGCGTTCTCTCGAGCAGCTACCACCCATGGGGCTCACGAGCCAACGACGACGCACGCGAGTTCCTCCTCGGCAGGATCAACCACATTCTGCAAGAGAATGAGATTGGATACAAGACTGTCTACGCGACCGAGCGTGGCTTTACATCCAAGACGACAGAACCGCAGCTCGTGACTGTGTTCGCCAACGACACGTCCAACTTCACAGCGCTCGACGACTGGACGCACGCGCCTGTAACTCTGTACGGCGAGAGCACGAACCTGATTGTGTACATTCGAGGGACAGAGGATGACGGAGGCGACTGGTGGAACAGCACGGAAAGCTACAGTAAACCAAGCGGTGTCCTAGTGAATGCTCACTACGACTCTGTTGCGAGTGGATTTGGCGCCACTGATGATGGCGTTGGTGTGGTGACGGTCCTGCAGCTCATTTCGCATTTCACCACGAAGGGCAACAGGCCACGGCGAGGCATTATCGCGCTGCTCAACAACGGCGAGGAGAATGGGCTATATGGAGCAAGGAACTACGTGAATCATCCAGTCGCCTCGTTCGCTCATACGTTCTTGAACTTGGAAGGCGCTGGCGCTGGGGGCAGAGCCATTCTGTTCCGGAGCACAGATGCGGAGGTCACGAAAGCCTACTCTAAAAGCCCATATCCTTTCGGTACGGTGGTCAGCGCTGATGGTTTCAAACGAGGCTTCATCCGCAGCGGGACCGATTACAGTGTGTTTACGGAAGAGCTGAACCTCCGAGGTCTTGACGTGGCCTTTTATGAACCTCGAGCTCGTTACCACACAGATCAGGACGGGGCTCGCGATACGAACAAGGACAGTGTCTGGCACATGCTGAGTGCTGCCATCGCCACATTGCAGCAGTTGACCTCTGATCAGTCAGATGACTTCGAAGGCGCTGCTGATCACAGTGGCAGATTTGATGCTGGCAAAGGTAGCGACTCATTCTACTTCGATTTGCTTGGTCGCGCCGTTGCCGTGGGCAAATTGCACACGCTCTTCGCCCTATCCGTTGCCCTGCTCATTGTAGGGCCGATCATCTTCATCCTTCTCGAGGTAATCCTGCGCAAGAACGATAAGTGGTACCTCTTGGCCGGCAAGCGTTACTTGCACTCTTCTGATGACGACGAATCTATTCGACTTCACGGTCGCCGAGGCTTCTTCCGATTCTTGTTTGCATTCATTGTGGCCACTGGGATCACAGTCTTGCTAGCATATCTGCTAACAAAAGTCAACCCCTACATCGCGTACTCGTCTGAATATGCCGTCTGGGCAACGTTCCTGTCTGCCTGGTTCGCGATCGCCTGGCTGCTGTTGGCAGGAGCGGCCAACATTAGACCAACAGCGCTACACCGCATGTTCTGCCTTCTATGGCTCTACATACTGACCTGGATCGCTTTAGTGGTCACCACGGTCGGCGAGCACCAATTCCAGATTGCAAGCGGCTATTTTGTGGTGATCTACAATTTCACTGCGCACCTGGCGCTTCTGATCTCCTACCTGGAGCTCTTTGCCTTGCCGACCAAGCAAAAATATGTCGAGACTGCTCTTGGCGCACAGGCTGATTCGGGATCTGTTCGTCCAGCCAGCAGGTCCTCACGTAGGCTGCTCGACAACGCAGGCGCCACGGAAGACGCGGAAGAGCCGACCGAAAGATCATCTCTCCTGAGCCACTCAGACGATCGTGCCAACAAGCGTACTACGACCATGTTTGGTCGCCGCAGAGCAGATCGAGACGAGGTGCCACATGATGTTGACGAGCCGCTACTCAACAAAGCGTATCTCGACGAACAAGCTTGGTCGTCTTCTTTGCCTAGCTTCACCTGGATCCTGCAATTCCTGATTCTTGTTCCAATCAATGTCATCATTGTTGGGCAAATCGCACTGATGATCACATCTGCAACGCACCAAACTCCAGCAGACGGTAATCCGGTGCTATCGGTATATCTACTAATGGCAGTCCTCGGTGTTCTATTGCTGCTGCCACTTAGTCCTTTCTTGCATCGCTTCACCTATCACATCCCGACGTTCCTCACCCTCGTCTTCACAGGATGCTTGATCTATACACTACTTGCATTCCCCTTCTCTCGAGATGCGCGGATGAAGTACTACTTCGTTCAACATATGAATTTGACCTCGGGAGAAAACAATGTCACTCTCTCTGGGCTGGACGGCTACGTGCAGACTGTTGTGGCTGAAATGCCAAGCGCAGCAGAGCAGTCTATCTCGTGCGGCGAAGATGCGTCCCCATTGGCGAAAAGAAGAGGGCTTGTGAGTTGTTCATGGCATGGCCTTCAGCCCAACGTGGTGCCCAATGGATACGCTGCTCTGCAAGCGTCGAAGAAAGGCAACCACACGAAACAATTGAAGCCTTATCAGAAGTGGCTTGATTTGAACGTTACACACGATGGCGATAGCGCTCTCTTCAGCTTAAGAGGCCTGAACACCAAAATCTGTCGACTGGAATTCGAAAACGCAGTGAACGCCGTCGCCGTAGAAGGAGGCGCTGCATCACCACTACAGAGAGCTGTCGGTCCCGAAGGCAGCAATCGCGTAACTTTGTTCAGCCGGGACTGGGACAAGAACTTCAGAGTCAACGTCACATGGCCAGTAGGCCCCGAAGTGAAGAATGGTAAGAAAGAGAAAGGCGGGGCGGCAACAGGCCAACGTGGGAGAGCGTGGTGCAGTTGGGCAGATGCCAACACCAATGGCGCTATACCTGCATATGACGAGTTACACAGATTCGAACCGGTTTGGTCTGTGGCTACGAAATCGGCTGACGGGTTGTTTGAGGGTTTCAAGGACTTTGTTATCTGAGAAGTCGAAAGCATTAGCGGCGAAGCATGGCATGCATAGTGTTTGGGAGGCCCGTCATCCGCGTGTCCGAGTATTGAGGATCGACCGAATCCTTCCGTAGTTCAGCCGTTCTTTTGGACGAATACTCAACGAATACCTTTCTGACACAAGGACACAATCTATCATCCTCGTTCGAGACATGTCCTCCTTAGACTCCGCAATACGTATACTTGCCGATAGAAACTATCATCAGTGTTGCCGGCTCGCCGCGACCGATAAACATGAAGAACTGCGTGTAACGTTCGCAACGAGCACCAATTTTGACGACAGTGAGTTGCCAGTGGTACTGTTTGTCGGTCCCATGTTTGGCAGCAGATACTTCGGTACGGATTACAACAAGCTCGCAATATCGAGTAAAATCAGGTTCATCTGTGTTGATCGGTAAGCAAATACACATTCTTTGGCAGAAGATTAAGCTCGAAGCTGAGACAACGACAACACAGACCCGGTTTCGGAGGCTCATCAATCGTACCCATCGAAGATCGAGTCAACACATGGCTCGAAACTGTGCCGCAGCTCCTCAAGCATCTGAACGTCAACTACGTCTCGCTTATTTCGCATAGCGCGGGAACGATCTATCTACTGAATACCTTGTACCACCTTCGACATATCCTTGATCCCAAGAGACCTTACGTGGCACTCCTCGCGCCATGGGTTTCGCAAGAACATTCTGGAGTCACGATGTTGAGTCTTGCTTCTAAGCTTCCCGATGTTGCTTTCTCTGGCTGGTCAGGTCTTGTGGGGTTCATTAATAAGACTTTGGTTCCGGCTGGTTCGTGGTCTGGCGGGATAATTTCTTCGAGTGCTAGTCTTTTTCAGTCTTCGCCGAGTAATGCTGAGGTTACGTCCGAGGAGACTGCTCAGGCTAAGTGGGGAACTGATGCCGCTACTGTTGCTGCGATAGATGGGCTACAGGCGAAGTATTGTTGGGCTGAGGGTATGAGTGGTGCGAATGATGAGGCTAGACTTTGTCTGGGAGGGGGAAAGGGACTTTGGGGCGTTTGCGAGGATTACAGCGAGTATGTCCGAAAGTTCTGTGCGGAGGAACGACGGAGAAGTGATGCCGATCGCTTGCTGGAGCTACATGTTGTCTTCGCAACATCTGATATCATGATCGGCACTGGCGGTAAGGCGTATTTCGAAGACGTCTGGGGTCAAGACTGTGTGGCAGGGTGCGTCGATGTGAAGATGGTGCAGGCACCCGAGACGAATCACGAGACTGTGTTGAATTTTGAAAAAGGGCTGATGCACAAGATATTCAAGGACATAGGAGGCAATGCAGCCCAGTACGTTGAATGCTAGCCATATCTCTGAAGCCAGTATGGCGCAATGTAGGTGTCGATCCAAGTCTCCCAATCTTGTGCTTGCAAGCTAGAAGCCACGTTCTGGTAAAACAAGAAACTTGTGAAGCTCCTGCTGCGGATCCAAAACAGCGCCGAATCTGAAGAAGCACACAAGGTGGATAGTAAGGCAAGGTGCTGAACACCAATGGACCTATGAGGTCTTGACAAGTCAAATATCCCAGCTCAGCACATCTACATGGATCTGCCTCGTCTTTCTTGGCTTGCCTGCTGCAAATGCATTCCCATCGCTTGGCAAAGGTGCAAGGTAAGCGGCACAGAACTCTGCCATCGTGCTAGTAGAGTCCGAGACAGCATGATGCCGGTTCACTGCGTCGCTGGATCGTGACTGACCTCCGTTCTCGCTATCGCGATCCTTGGCCTTTGGCATCCACGGCAGCCCGGGCGTAATGCGTTCCGCGGGATACGCAGCTTGCGCAGCCACCAGAATATGCTCGTACTCCACACGGTCGTCCTTGGGACAAGAGTTTCTATACCGCGCTAGAATGGTGGCAAGCGTGATCGAGCCTTTGCGAGAGGGGGTATAGTTGTCCTTGATCCAAGCCATCCTCTGCAGTTCATAGCCATCTTTCTTGATTCCGGTCTGTCGCTCAGTCAGACGTATTCCAGCAGTTTCCGGTGCATTCAGCCGTGGCGTGTAACGTGTTGCAGCTGTGATGGTGTCAAAATGCAAGGCACCCCCGTAAACATTTCGGGCCGCAAGAAGCAGCTCTTGGAGCGTTACCTGATTGTCCTCTGGGTATGCTTGCCGGTATCGTTCGGACACGCCATCGAGGTCGTACGTTCCATTGCTCGAGGGTGCGTAGTTGGTACGCAGGTAGTCCTTGCGTCTTTCTTGATTGATGAACTGCATCCGCGCTTGGCGATGCTTGTAAGCAGGATGATCACGCGGCAATTCGGGAGCTCGGGCGTTCAGGCTACCAGACGGCAACCGCCTTGATTCTTCCACCTCTTTTGAATGTGGCAAACCAGGCCGAGGCGAGCGTGTGGCATCTGAATCATTGTTATTCGCGGGTTGGGTAGTAGGCATCGGCCGTTTCGGTTTGTATCTCATGCTGTGCATATTGTCATCTTTGCTGAAAGCGTATCGCGCAGCTAAAAGCAGATCTTCAATGCCAATGGCACTGTCATGCGGTAAAGCCTTCCGGTACCTCTCAAGCACGTTTGGCAGCTTGAATGGACCATTTGAGCTCGGAATGTAGTTTGCTTTCAACCAGTCTTTGCGTATCGAAAGGGTGACGGCGGGGGGTTTGGTATTGTGTGCTGGGTTGATGTCAGTGTCGTCGTGACCATTTGAAAGATTTAATTGCGTTGAGACTGCCTCAGGCCGCCGTGGACTCGCATTCGGTGAAGATGCGTTGGTCGCAGACGATAGAGCAGCGCGGAGGCGACCAGAGGATGCTCTAATGGTCGAACGTTCGATCGAGGAACCATTCACAGGTTTGGGGTTCGCTCTGCTTGGCGTCTGTTCACTTTGGGTGGAAACTTCACGTGATGAACCGTGAAGAGATCCAGGACGAAGAGAGTTGGAAGACCCGGCTTGCGACCTCGGCGGGTTGTGCGGTCCGCCACTGTCCTCCGCGGCCAGTCCGGACGACGACGTCGGACGTTTCGAAGCAGACGTACGTGGGTCCTGTGTGCTCTGATAAGTATGCGGTACGGAAGAGCGTGGACCTGAAGGAGGCATTTTCGATAGCTTTCCCTGCGCAGAAAGAATCTTAGGCGTTGAAGGCTGAGCGATGTGTGAGCGCACTCCTTGTGACAGTTGTCGTTGCACTGGGGCCAAAGACGGTGAGGCAACATGAGTCGGTAGACCAGTTACCGGGTCACATTCGGGGTGGATGCTCAAATTCGCGGTCCCACGTGGTGTCCGTCCCGCGGCATTGAAGTCCTGATCTGATCCCTTTCCAGTCCTCGGTGAACCTGTCGCCGTGAATGTAGGCCTCGGCGGTAACGCATGGCGCTTCGGCGGAGGCGGAACAATTGCTTCTCCATGTCGTTTCTTTGGCGATTTCCGGAATGGCAGTGGCCGCGGGGGCGCTACTTGCAACTCGTCATCATCCTGGGCGGAACCTCGAATCACTGCTCCTAATGCGCTGGACGGTGGCATGGCAAGTGCGTCAGGCGGATGGGGAGAGCTGGATTGGTGTCTTGAATATCCGCCGAGGGACGCATCACTTTCAACGCTGCTGTCCACCCAAGTCGCAGATGGAACAGCGGCCTGTCGCGGTTGCCAATTCTTGCTAGGAGAAGGCGTGAAGTCTTGCGCTGTACCATCGGAATGCTCAGAACTTGAATCCGAGTCGGCCAGTGCCTTAGACAGGGGAGCAGGTTTCTGATGAGGTGCATCGGCAGAAAGCTGCGATGTGGAAGCATCAGCAGCAGCAGCAGCTTCAGCCTCGTGATTCCATCTCATTAGAAGTGCCATGGGCACGTTGGGGGCGGGAAATTGTCTACCTGGCAGTGATGGCAGCCAAGACGCAGGATTATCAAGCAGCTTACGCTGGTCGTGGGGTATCTTTCTTCTTGCATATGCAAAGAGCGATGCATTAGTCGCAATATCTTTTCCCCGCGGCGTGGACTGTAATGTTCCGCGGGGAGGCACTGCATCGGAGGGTGTGTGAGCGATAGGTGCATCATCTTGGTGCGGGATGTTTTTGCGGCCAGCAGACTTCAGAGGAGTTTCAGAAACCACGGTCGAGCTTTCAGGATGCTGTCGGTGATCCGGCCTACTACGTCCAATGGTAGTTCGCGAAGGCGAAGTTCTTACCAACGCTGTTTCTGGAAGTTGAGTCGTTGGTAGTTGAGCTTGTGGTGTGATTTCCACTGTCGCTAGAGACTTCGGAGGAAGCGCTGGTCTCTTCGCTGGGAGCAGCTCCGTGAGCCTTGGATTAATGGTCTTTGGGCCAGGAGGACTGCCATCAGCGTCATGCGTGACAGCCTGGACAGGACCGTGGAGATTGACACCACTCTGTACCTCGAAACCATCTTTGCCCAATGTGGGCCCCAGCGACTTACGTTTGCTCGAAACCAATGTTCTGTTGGCTTTCTTGGCCGGCGTTGTCTGTGGCTCCTGAGCAGCTGAACGCTTCGATGTCTTGGCAGACGCTGCAGCAGGTCTTGGGTCATTCCGTGCATGTATCTGGGCATCGCGAGAAGCAGTTCCTGGCAGTCGTAGCGATTTGGTGCTTTCAATGAGCGTCCGAACATCATACAAGACCTCCACAGGATGGGGGACTCCTAGTATCGTGCGTCGCAGTGTGTGATACTCGATTTCGTCAATGTGCAATTGCACGAAACCGTCTGCAGGTCCAAATGGCGTGCTAACCACTGTGAATTTCTCCAAGCGAAGTAGGTCGCCGCTGACTTCAGTGGTGATAGGCGACCCGCTATCTTCTTCGAATGTCGCCACGGCTTCCTCGGAGAAACGCGCCTTCACCTTCCAACTGCCATCTGAGATGTAGGCAGTAACCACGTCCTCGGAAGACAGTACCTCAATCAGCTGGACCAGGGTATTGAAGGTAGGCGACGCGATTTCGCTTCGAAAGTTGCTGCCATCATCACTCAATCGACTCTGTGTCTCTGGATCCGGTTTGATCCCGTTGAGACTTTGTTGCTTCCATTCAATGACTGCCTGGAGTTCGGACTTTAGAAATTCGGCCAGCCATGGCTCAGGTAATTTCGGCGCCATAGTCTGCAGAATGATGCCGTGCGCTCAATGACATCGCAGGTCACAGTGAAGCGGAGCCAAAGTGCGGAGGCAAATGTGATGTTGGAGGCGATAGTGGTGGACGTGTCATGTGTTTGAACAGCATGCCGTGGAGGTCAAAGTCGAAAGTGAAGGGTACGCTCAAAGTGAAGTCGCCATGGACGTGGACGCGCTTGTTGTTCCGGCAGTGGCGCGCGTTCCGGCCCACAATCCCTGCCGCAGCTGCCTCGAACGTTCGTCATGGCTTCACGACCTCGACACCAGTCGCGCCGTCTCTGGATGCAGACCGCTCACGCTGAGCCACGTGGGCAGCAGATGACTCCGCCTTGATCACACCAGACGTCGTCCGCGATGCTCAGCGCCTTGCACACGACACGCTTCCGCCAGCATGGCGATCAACGAGTCCAGCAACTCGCCCGCTCCATCGAGTCCGCTCGTGCCGTTTCTCGCGAGCAGCAGGTCGCGGAGAGGCTCGCTGGCATCCATCTCATCCAAGAAGGGCGTCGATAAAGAGACGCTTGCTCAAGCCCTCGACGAGATCCACACGACGGCGAGCAGGTCCGATGGCCTCACTAGCTTTCACGACTTCGATGGGGAAGGTAAGACCGGCGGCGCCAAAGAGCTGGTCAGCAACGGCATCACGGGCATGTACAATAGGCTTCGACAGACAGTGGCTGGTGGTTCGGGTAGCAGCGCAAAGGACACTGGGAAAAGTGTGCCCAAGAGCACCGAGTCTGTGGACGCCGGATCGACACTGTCTGCCTCATCCTCTGTGCAGACTACACGCTCACGGACAAAGGAGGTGAACGGGAAGAAGACAGTATCAGACCAGCTTTCAACTGTCAACAACAGTACCTCACCATCTCCACAAATGCGCACCGTTCCCAGCAAAGACGTCAGCGAAGGTAAGCCCGCCGCACCACAGCTTCATGTGCCCACTGCCGATGCCCAGCCTGTGCCCGTTGCCGGCCCGCGAGACCAACGTGAGACGGCTGTCGACGCGACGAAGTTGCCACCGGTACAAGCCAAATCCAAGGCAGATGGAGAGGCACCCACGAAAGAAGACGTCGAGAAGGCAAGAAACGCGTGGGCAAACGGCGATCGAAGTGCCGAAGGCACGGACGCACTAGCTCGAGTTCTTTCACACCACGAGACCTCACTCACGAACACGACGTCCAAGCAGATCAGTTCTGCGCAACTGCGAGACGATCTGGAAGAGGCCATCGATGACTCCGATTACGTAGATGAGTCTGAGGCCTTGTTTTCCCCTACCTCTCAGCCATTGCCGACAGGCGCTGCAAGGAAGGCTGAGCTCCCGTCTGTTGAGTCTCAAAAGCCACAACGACCACCATTGCCACGCGTAGGTGTTTCTCACCTCCCAGGTTTCGATCCCTCGCGCGCTTCATCCACAATGGATGGCAGCGAAGGAAGCTCTGCTCCAAGCTCCCGCCACGAGTCCTACCACAATCCCCGTCTGGAGCCAGCAGCAAACTTCAACGCTGGGCTGTCCCGCAAGAGATCAACTCTGAAGCCGGCCAGTAGCTCCAGTCAGTCGCAATCCCTGCACCCGAAGCGTCGTGTACTCGACAAACGGTTTTGGATGCAGGACGAGGGGGCCAAAGTTTGCTTTTCCTGCGGGCAAAGCTTCTCCACCTTCCGTCGCAAACATCACTGTAGAACATGTGGACAAATATTTGATGCCAAGTGTACATCCCTCCATCCAGGTCGTCAATTTGGTCAAGTCAGCGACGTTCGGCTGTGCAAGCCTTGCGAGAGCATGATCCTGGGTAGTGATGACGACTCTACAGTCTTCACCGACGAGGATCGTGACGATGTTACACGCAGCCCTCTTGGACAAACTCACAATACAATTCTCAACGACACAGACGGGAGGTTCGATGGATCGACGTTCAGTAGAACCGACACGGAAGTCATGACACCATCCATAGGAATACCTGTGTCTCGCCGCAATCGCGAGGCCAAACGACGTTCTGCCATTCTCGAGTTCGATGATTCTCGCACTCTGGCACGGCCGAGCTCATCCCATTCTCTCATATCGCTGAGCCGCAGGCCGCGCTCCTCGAGCCACCGTCGACGACATTCCAAGCATCACCCCAGTAGCCGACTGGTTCGCTCAAGCGTCGACATCGAAAGAGGGCCTTTTCACCAAGGCAGCACGGAGGATGCCGAGAGACGCCAGCTTCCCACTTTTCACAAGGACAATATCATCGATCCGGACCTCGCAGACTTCCTCTCCGATGAGGGGTCTGACGATGGGCAACACCAGAGCCTGATGACAGCGCTAGAAGGCCCTTCCCCTTCGCCGGGAGAACGCGATAGACTAGGATTTACCGGTTTATTCACTTCTGCTATCCGGAAAGGTCGCTCTCGAGGCACCGATAGACGCACGGCACCGGGCTCAAGCATTCAAGGTCTCAAAGGGGATGGGGTCAAAGCTGCATTGCCGCGACCACGTAGCCGCCATCTCAGCGATGGATCTGCGGTCCATGCTTCGCCACGAAGAAGGCAGAGCAACCATTTTGCCTCAGCGGACGCTGCACAAACGAAGGCACGGCCAAGCACACCCTCCGGCCAGACCACGCATGCGAAAGTCACCCGCAGTCCAGCTCTGCAGCAGAACCGACCCACAGACGACCTTGAACTCTACCCTGCGAGCGATGAGCATGTCAGGAAACTACTAGCGCAGCTTTTGAAAGATGCCCGCGTTGCCCATGTCCATGCGTGGCAGCAAGCCCTTCTGCCCGTTCTGATGCAGTGCACAAACGATGTTGAGCCGGATGTGCAAGCAGGCGACGACATGGACATCAGGCATTACATCAAACTCAAGAAAATCCCAGGCGGCAGACCGAAAGATACTGGATATGTTTCTGGCATTGTGTTCAGTAAGAACATTGCTCTGAAGTCAATGTCTCGCACCTTGACAGACCCCAGGATCTTGATCGTCAATTTCTCGATCGAGTATGCTAGGCACGAGGCACATTTTATGAGTCTCGAGCCAATATTAGCGCAGGAAACGGAATACTTGAAGAATCTTGTCAAGCGTATTGCCCAATTGAAGCCGGACGTTCTGCTGGTGCAAAAGCATGTATCCGGCAAAGCTTTACTGATGCTTGAACAAGAGGGTATCACAGTTGCGTACAACATCAAAGAGTCTGTGCTTGCGGCTATTGCCCGCGTGACAATGACAGCCCCTGTCAAGTCTGTCGACAAGCTCACTATGATGAATCCGGACAGCTTGGGACGGTGCGACAGCTTCGATGTCAAAACATATCTGACGGATTCCGTGCGCAAGACTTACATATTCCTGTCCGGCTGCCAACCTGACCTTGGCTGTACAGTCATACTACGAGGAGCGGATACGAAGACCTTACGGAAGATCAAACGCATCGCTGAATTCATGTGCTACGTGGCCTACAATCTCAAGCTTGAGAATTCGTTAATGCGAGATGAGTTCGTGTCGATACCACGGACTGTTGATAGCCAGAATGGCGCACACGACCACCCGAGCACCAGTACTGTGGCGTCGGAAGGCCGCCAGTCGACTATTAATGAGACTTTGCAGCACGAGATTGAGAAGGGCAACGCGAAATTGCATTTCAAATATGAAGAGCAAGAGCAAGAATCCCGCAGGCGTGTTCTCTCAGCGTCGCCTTTTGTGGTCTTCATGCAACCTTACCTGCTGACGCAGTTGCGCGACCTCGAGCATAGACTAGCCACGTACAAGATTCTACGAGATCAATATGCAGCCGCAGATGAGGATGAAGACGAGCCTAATGACGAAAAGGCCGACCGGGATATTATAGAGAACTTCAGCCTCGTGAAACCTGACATGGTCAACGCGCCGGCATCCAAGGACCAGCCGAAAGCTGTGCGCGAATATCTTCACGCAGTGCACGAAGCTCAGCTGCAAAAGGCCGAGCAGACATTCCAGGTTCAGGAAAGGCAGTGGGACACCTTCCAGAATGGTGAGGTCGATCCATTCGACCCTTTCTCGCATCAGAAGATAGTGGTGCTGTACTCAACAGTGTCAAGCATCACCAGTGCACCCTGCACCGGTCCAGAACTACTTGGACTCGGCTTCTACGCTTCGTACAACCGGACCGATCCAGATTACGACGATGACCTTACGCTCGGGCAGTACGTCCAGGAAATGTGTCACGAGGCCAGTAAGCCTTGTACGGAATGCGGAAAACCAATGTCCGACCACCATAGGCAGTACGTGCATGGCTATGGGCAGCTGACAATCTCTACGCAACGCCAAATGGCCAAGGTCCGCGGAATGCACGACACGATTCTCATGTGGTCGACTTGTCGCCTTTGCCGGCACGAAACGACCGTCACTCAGATGAGTTCGCACACGTGGAAGTATTCATTTGCGAAGTATCTTGAGTTGAGCTTTTGGAGCAGCCATCTCCATCCTCGCGCTGGTCTTTGCAAGCATGACGTCCACCGAGATTTCCTGAGATGCTTCGGCTTTCTAGACACTGTCGTACGCGTTCAGTATGATCCTATTGATATATACGATGTCATTGTACCGAAGGCGCAGGTGACGTGGAAAGTGGAAGCAGACCTGACAGTCAAAAATGAACAGTACCTGCATTGCGAAGAAAGACTACAAGCGTTCACCGATTCTGTACGGCAGCGATTGAACACTATCACAGTGGACAACCTCAATGAAAAGACTGCAGAAGCTGCGTCAGCACTCGTCGACGAGCTCAGAAGCAGGCTTGAGGCTGATGAACAGGAGCTCAAAGAGAAACTGCAGCTCAAGTATGCAAAGTCCCGTTACTATGAGCTGATACCACTGAATCGAGCACTACGATTCATGGATGAAAAGGCCATCGCCTGGGATGATGAGTTTGCCAGATTTGAGGAGAGGTATTTCCCTTCGGAAGCCGACATACGCAAGATCGCAGCCGATCAAATGAAGAAGATGTTTCTCGAATCTCAGCCGATTCGCAACATGATTGGATCCGAAACAGGAAGTGACACTGAGGATGGCGTCGACGTGTCCCGGAAGGGGAAGTCGCAAATAAAGGATGAATTTCTGAGTGAGAAAGCGCAGCATGTGCTTTCGAGTGCGATGCACGAGCACAGGGCTGCTGCTGATGAGGACGAGGGGTTGCGACACTTGGTAAATAATGAACACGTGCTTGGTCCTGAGCTCACAAGGTCTCCTACACCAAGGCAAGAGCAAGAAGAAGCTGTGGAACGCGAAGATGTCAAGCATCTAGATCTCGCTGTTCCAAGCCAATCGCCACCGCCTGTGCTCGTGGGCGACACGCTGGACGAGTTATCGCCAAGGCGCAGTCCTGAGACACATCTTGATCAAGCCCAACAACAAGACGAGCCATTTGCTACCCAGCCCAAACCACTGAGTTCAGGACTTTTGGAAAGGATTGAGCAGATCAGAAACAACAAGGTGGCAGCCGGTACCGATGAAATCCCCGAAACCAAGATCCCTAGACTGGCAGACTTACAGCAGAAGAAGCGAGACGCAAGCCCTAGCCCCTCGCCGAAACCCGTTCCTCCTCCCTTTCTGAGGGCAAAGTCGCAGCCTGGACATCCTGCCCACGCTCATCGCCTGAGTGCCGATGCGGCCATCAACACTCAGAGTATAGATGCTGTGGCTACTGCTCAAGAGCAACTCAGCAACAGCGATGCACTAGCCGCCGAGAAACGGCTGAACGAGAGACTGGGTGTTGCACGGCTTGCCAATAAGGCCGGCAAAATTGTGCCGTCTCTCATTCCGCGGTCTGTTCCCATCAAGCAGGAGGAAAACGGTCCCACCACGGTTTCAGCTTTGGCAAGGCACTTTGAACAGATGTCTCGCGAGTTCGAGAAAGAACGGCTGAAAGAGCGCCGCCAAAGAGCGATGCGAAGCCGTCAAGCGAGAGCAAACCCCCTTGCAAGTAGCAGGCCCGTTGTGGAGGTCTACCAGAACGCGGTCGATGCGGTGGGCGAAAGACCGCCGAGTTTGAAAGACGATGGCGAGCTTAGTCAGGCACATCAAAGGGCCGCTCGGCAAGAGATGGACGAAATCGTAGCGCAGAATCAGCCCGAAGATGTTGCGGGCGCTGAACTCGATGAACATGGCAACACAAGCGACGATCAAGCCGAATATCACGAGGGCGAGGCTCCTAGTATGAGTGGCGAGACTGCCGTCGATGGAGATGATGAAGCGAGTGACAACGAGAATACAAGATCGCGCTCAAGAGATGTGTCCGATCCTTCTTCCTCACTCCAGTCGCCCTCGACTAGTGGACCTGACCTTCACGATTTGGGACCTGAATTGCAGATTGGCGAGCAGAGAAAGACACAGTGGTTCAAATACCTCTCTGAATTTTGGTCCAAGCGCTCTGCATCAGGCTGGACAAACCTGGAATACCCCTTGCACGCGACCGAGCACGTCTTTGAGGACTCGGACATCATTGTGCGTGAAGATGAGCCTTCGTCAGTGATCGCGCTATCACTTGCCTGCGCAGATTACCGCGCCAAAGAGAAGGGCTTCCGAAACGCGCCAAATCGCCAACCCTTGTCGAAGCATGGCCACGCACATACTGCGAGTACTGCGAGTACCGCAAACTTGTCAAGGGAAGAGGGACGGCGGGCAGACATTGAGGCCAGTCTGCTAGGTGATACAGCGACGCACATGAAGTACTCATTCGCGCACGGACAAGTGAAGGCAAGCTGCAAGATCTTTTACGCCGAATCCTTTGATGCGCTGCGACGCAGATGCGGTGTGGCCGATCGCTTTATGGAGTCAATGTCTCGCTGCTTGAAATTCGATTCAAAAGGTGGTAAAACGAAATCGCTCTTCCTTCGGACTCTGGACAGCCGCTTCATCATCAAGAGCTTGCAAGAGGTCGAGCTGAAGGCCTTCACAAAATTTGCGCCGGACTACTTCAATTTCATGAGCTATACACTATTTCATGGGGTCCCGAGTGTGATTGCCAAGATGTTCGGTCTTTTCCAGGTGAATATTCGCAACCCAGCGACTGGAGTTGACTTTTCGTACTATCTTCTTGTGATGGAGAACCTCTTTTATGAACGGAATCCGAATCGTCGATTCGACCTCAAGGGCAGCATGAGGAATCGCAAAATTGAGTCCACAGGTCAAGCAGATGAAGTACTGCTGGACGAGAATCTGGTCGAAACCATCTTCGAGTCTCCACTGTTTGTTCGGGAGCACAGTCGAAAACTCCTGCAGGCCTCGGTGTTCAACGACACTCTCTGGTTGTGCAAACAGAACGTGATGGACTACAGTCTCATGGCTGGTTTCGATGATATTCGCAAGGAACTCGTTGTTGGTATCATTGATTGCATACGCACTTACACATGGGACAAAAAGCTTGAGAGCTGGATCAAGGATCGTGGCAAGAATAAGCCGACCATCACTAGTCCCAAGGACTATAGAAATCGCTTCAGGGTTTCAATGATGCAGTATGTCCTGCAAGCGCCGAACTGCTGGTGGAGCTTTCAGGCCAACCTTGGAACACCTAAGACTTTGAGAGAAGGTGAAGGCCAGGGTGCCGCGGTAGAGGGGGATGTCACTGAGACAGGAGACGATTTGTCGTGAGTTCACGGAGCGCACGACGCGAAACCGTGAACCAAGAGATTTTGCTGCACGATTGACGACTGATGGCTAGCCATTCTCGACGAATGAGGAACGCATGGTGTTGGTGTGCTATAAGCGATTGAATTTTGAATGGAACGACTCCAGCAGCAGGTTCGCTATGGGACAGAAATTATTATTGAGAGCGTCATTATGGGAATGAGAGAACAGGCAATTCAACACTTCTAAATCCAATCACGATGCCACTCGCCTTTGACAAACGCCGTCACTTTGAGGTCGAATAGTTCTGGCAACCAGAGAACCTGCCTCACACTGGCCAGATTAAAACTGTGAGACAGCAATTTCGTGAGCCCCAGCTGTTTTTCGAGTAACCACCGCTGTAGTTCGTCTTTCGGGACATGCATCACATCGAAACTTGCGCCTTCCAGCGACGCTATGAGCTCCATCCACACCAGAAGCTTGCCCAGCCCTCCCCAGTCGACCATATGCGAGCGAAAAAGATGTTGCTGTTGCTTCTGAAGTAGAATTCTGGTATTGCAAGGATGAGCGCCTAGGCATCGATAGATGGCCGCGACGAAGATGAGTAATGTCAGACGGCAAGCTTCGAGTATCGATCGTTGATTATCGTTGAGAGACAATGTAGTATCGTTCGCACGAAAGCAGAGAAGTCGATAAGCGATGACATCGGTCCACAGTAGGACGTCGTCCTGTTGTTGACGTATGCAGGCAGTCTCCTGTAACCTTGAGCTGACCACACCTGCCAGAGTCGCAATCGCATCGAGCGTTTCGAGCCAATGTGGCACATGCCCGAAGACCTTGGAGAATTCGTCGCGGAGCCCGGGATCTTCAGCGGCCCACAATACCACAGGACCATGGTCACCATTGATGCCCCTGTCAAACTCCTGCTGCCACCACGATGGCAGTGGCAAACTACATGAGAGGTCCAGTACGAAAGCTCCGCGCAGTTCCGCCCAGCTGCAGGCGGCCCTCAGCGGTCTGTTTCGGTCTAGGGCTGCTAGTCCACCTTCGAAAGCTCGAGCCATTTCTATCATGCCTTTCTGTTGTGGCAGCCACCAGGTGGCGTTCCCTGACATCTCAGCATACAGTAATAAACTCGCTGCCGTACCCAACATCGCTTCTGTCACCTGCGTCTTGAATACGTTCTCCAAACGTTTTCGTTGCAGTGTCACCGCTTTCTGATGATAATATATACTGAGTGATGTTTCTTGCCCCACTTGAGAGCGTTGCGGGCTACGAAGCACTTCAAAATATAATTCTGAATTGGCCAGCACTTGGTAAAACGTCGCCTCGTCAGCTGTCCCCGTCATGAACCAATCCGGTCGATGAGCGCTTTGGCAACTGATGCTGTAATCCGAAGTCCAAATATTGGCCAATAAGCCTTTGCCAATATCGTCAAGCTCGATCGGAAGATGGAAGAAGGTGTGTATCGATCCGCCGCCAATAGCAGGGGCCGGACTAGGTAAAAGGGGCGATGCATATCCGGAGTCGTGACCAGAAATCAAGGAAGACGTGAGATCTTCGATGAACTCCAATTGAATCGAGATGTTCCGCTTCTTCTTGGGCCGGCGTCGCTGGAAACCAATGTTCTTCATGGCGTGTCGACGAATACGGCGAAGGGTGGCCTGGTCGTGCATATTGTCGATGTGAGTAAAGCTCACAAACTGAAAGCTTGTTGGCTTGGTCGGGCCATGGCCCGCGCCGTTGTTGGTGGTGATAGTAGTCAGTGATCTTGTCTGCAGCGCTACTTCCGGACATGAGCTTGGAGCGTCCATCTGGTTCCAAAGGCTCCGAAGAGCACTGTGCCCGGACCCGTGATTCAATTGCTCGATCTGCATTCGTTTCTGTTACTGTAATGATCATCAATTCTACGTCTATTTGGGGGCGATCGTGGGGACTTCAGCTCTTCTCTCTGTTGTGTGGTGTCCTGCTTGAATCCCACGTTCATGCACGGCAGATGAGACCACATCCCGAAACAGGCATAGCTCTGTACACAGCATGAGATACAGTTATGAATAAGCAGTGTGGGTCGAACAGAACCAAGCGAGCTGGTGGGGCGCGACTGAACATCATCAGCTGTGGCTTCTGCAGGAAAGAGCAGCGGGTCAATAAGCAGAAAGTCGAGCAGCAGATTGTTCCTGTCTAGAAGATACTTCTCGTGCTTCTACTTCTTCCTCGCTTGCAGCGTGTAACTGAGGGGAACATTATCTTCGCCTTCGATCAACTTCCATTCTCCACGTTTCGTGTCCTTTTCCATCTTGCCAGGAAAGGCAACCCAAGGAATGGTCTTATGCTCAACGAATCCAGTGATCTCCATGCCGACTTCTAGGAGGGCAGTCAGAATCTACAAAATGTCAGCTTTCACGCGCCAACTTGAAGGACCGAAGCCATGGAGATAATGATGGGTCCCTGCAGCGCAGGACGATGCGCTAGTTCTTCCTTACCTCTCCAATACCGTGGTTCCAGCTTACACTCTTCGTGCTCGTAAGCTTCTTGCCGTCAGTATCTACGTAAGTGTCCTCGCTCTCGCTTTCTACCGGCTTCGCAGTTTCGAAGTAGGGATAGGTGATCACTGGGCCACGTCCATCGATTATGGTCTCGTCGATGCTCCAGACTACAGGGTGGCCTTCACGAATGAAGAGTCTGCCTCCTGGCTTGAGAAGTTCGCTCACTTGCTGAGCCCACTGCCGAATCGAAGGAAGCCAACATATTGCGCCGATGCCCGTGAATACCAAATCGAATGCTCCCGCCCCCAGGACTGATACAGCATGGTAGGCATCGGCCTCGACGTATTTGAGCTTCGCTTGCTCAAAGCCTGCTCCGTTGGCAATGTCTTGGGCTTCTCTCACTGCTGCAGTCGAGAAGTCAAGACCAACAACACTCTTGGCGCCGAGGCGTACTAGCGAAAGAGTATCGGTCCCAATATGGCACTGCAAGTGAACGCAATCGTAACCGGAGATGTCGCCGAGGAGTGGTAGGTCAAACGAGACAACATCTGAAATCGCTGATGCATCACTGACCAGTCGCGCTGCATCGTAGTCTTTGGACACTGCGTGGAGAGTTGCACGCTCGTTCCAATTGGCCTTGTTGGTGAGCAGATAGTCCTGGAGTGACGGTTCGTGCAGGTTGCTGGGGTCGGAAGCAGCACCCATTGTGGCCGTTCTACCGGCGGTCGCAAGAGATGAGAGGACGAGGATAAGCACCAGGAGGGGCGGACACTTGGGCATGAGGACATGGTCTAGTATATGCCGAGAACGACGGCGGTGTCTAGAACGAGATGGTGCAGCCACAACTCACGCATTGCATGCAGACCGCCGGGCGGAAAGGGCGGCGGAGAGGTAGCGGTGCGGCGTGCGATGGCATGGCGGAGGGCGGCAATGTCCTCAGCGACAAATGCACGAAACATGTGAGGCCAGAGAGTTTGAGAGGTGGTGTTGGTGATTTGCTGTGGGCGGTTGTCGCACCATGAGAGTGATCGACAGGGTCAATCCACCCCCTCGAAGCTACTGCAAGCGAAAGCACCCATGCACCTCGCTCAGCCTCATCGCCAGATCATCTACCCACTGTCGCCAACTTCACGCCGCTCGTTCCCTCTCTCCGCTCCGCCCTCTCCCTCTTCGCCGCCAGTCCAACCGAGGGCACATGTGATCGCGACACCATCGCCGGCCGATACCTCGCGACGCATCTGCCGCTGAACGATCCCCGACGCGCCAAGCCTGCGACCGCGACGCGACACGGACGACACGCCGCCGTATTCAGGACCGAGCACGAGGCGAAGCAGCATGGACGTCCAGGCAAGAGACATCGCGGACAGTGTCGCCAGCGTCAAAAACACATTGTCCAGTTGGGACGGGTGCATGTCCAAGGCCTACTGCAAGTGGCCCGTCATCATCGGCATCGTTGTCGGCGGCCTCATCGTCCTCTCTATCGTTCTATGCATTGCGCGATGTTTATGCTGCGGCGTGGAGTGCTGCTGCGCATGCTGCTCGTGCTTCAATCGATGTTGCCCATCGCCCCGGGGGCGAAGAGAGAGAGGATATGAACAGGCGCCGCCAACACCGTATCAGAATCAGTATCAGCCTCATCCTCCCATGCACAATCCTTACTTCGCCAGCGGCGGCGCAGGCTATCGAGGCAATCCGAGTTTCGCGCAGACCGCTACTTTTGAATCGTCCAACCAGAAGGTCCACGAAGACTCGCTGCCTGAGATGCCAAGCTGGAAGAACGCCAGCAGTCGGCGGGTTGAACATTACGACGATGATGTGGAATTGGAAAAGATGGAGAAGCCAGAGCCTCGAGTCGCAACATCTCCCGTCAAGACTCAAGCTCAGACTGAGCGACTGCTGAACCAGAACCCCAGATATAATACAGCGCAGGAGTCGCTGTCACCTTCCAACTTGGCCGGCTACCGCGGACAGGAGGTGGGCTCGACTGCGAGCTTGGGTTATGAGGGCGGTATTCAAGGACAGTCGCGTCCACACGACTTCGTCTCGACTGGAGCCATGGGAGTCATGAGCGCCAGCCACCCGAATATGCATGCGCAGCCCTATCACGATTATGATCAGCAGCGTCAGCAGACTACGAGCCCATATAACAGCCAGCGTGGTGCTGCAGGCTACTATCCTGACGCTCGGACGTACGAAGACTCGCCTTATGGCGCACAAAACTCCTACAATAATGTTTCAGAACCTTTCCAGGCCTCTGGCTATGATCGAAACCCGACCGCGCCGGCAGCGTACCAAAGCCCGCTCCACACGGAACGGCAAGCATCTCCGGTGTCCTACCCGCCTCAGGCGAACAATTACTATTCTCCAGCCCGGGCGCAGGCGCCTGGCTACTTGCAGTCTTATACATCGCCGACAAATGAGTACCATTCAGGAACTCAGGCGCAAACCGCTAGCTATGCGCAACCCAAGCTTTATGAGACCAACAACACAGCTCCTCCCTCGTATAGGTCGGAAGTCGCTAGTCCCACGAGCCCCCCGGATGCATTGACTCCTGGCGGAGGCATTGGAAGAAAGCCCGTACATGGCAATTGGAGGGAGGTATAGATGGGGAACGTTGAGCTCATCAATTGCAAATCGATGCTCCAGAGATAGCTCATACATTTGCTTCACGCAATCCTCCTGACTCGTTGACGCCGCTCCGAGCAGCTCTGACGAGCGGGACTTACGAACATCTCTACTTCAGCTGTAAACGACTGGTTACGGTATGATTCACCATTACCAGTGGCGAATCGATAGCCTTCCGTCAGCGGGTACTCCGGAAAGAGAACACGTGCTGATAATATCATCTCCTGGTCCATATGTAACCGATCGGAGGGATGGATGGTCGGTCTTGAGCTGGTACTCGGGAGTACAACCGTACACCGATTGGAATCATAGAGATCCTTGCGACAATGTCGACTGCTCGCCAGCCTCATGTTCGCACTTGCAGGCTTTTCAGCGTAACGACCCCTGTCCGTCCAACATTCAGAGTGCTGTTTCAGCCGATGCGTTCTTGGCGCATTTCCACCACGATCTTCGACTCATCACAAACGAGATCGTCGATGCCAGCACATACATTTCTGTGTTTTTATACGCTCGCGGGCACTACGTATCCAGTCTGCGACCAGCTACAATCTGTTACACCTCACCGACCTGCGACGTACGAGCGAAGCTCCACCACTTCTGCCGCTGCCACTGCATCATTTCTGAGTCAGGTCCGACGTCTTGCACCGTATAAGACCATACACAATAACACATCTCTCCTCAGCCCACATGTCTCCCCTCACTCAAAGAGGAAGTCCATACGAAATCGGTATTGTCCTAGCTTTTGGCATTCTCATTGCCCTGAAAGGCATTTTTCATTACCGTGATCAACCCAGCCGGAAAGAGCGCATGTACGGCAAGAACCTTACAGCGAAGTGACGGTCATCATCGTTCAGCCCAGCATTCACCAAGCGACATCTACTGAGGATTTCCGGCGACATGAAGAGAACTCATGCAGATGCCCTCAAGACCATATACCTCGGTCCTGTGTTCCACTCCGCACGACAGTTGGTTTCGCAGGCTTGGTTGGGGCTGAAGGGAGTCCCGAGGGCCGGTCCAAAGAAGAAGGACAAGCCAAGAAGGAAGCAAGACTTGGACGGGGTGTGGAGCAACTTGGTGTGCGTCCCGTCGAGACTGGATCTGACAAGATGAACGAAATCCCGATTCCTTTGACCAATGGTCCAGTAATCACACATGCGATAATGTACAAGCACGATGGCTGCGTGGGAAGGGAGGTAGAGGGCTTCAAATGTGGAGCTGGATACAAAGTCGCTCATGTCTATGAGCTCTTGGAGCAAATATTGCTTAGTGTTGCACCCAGAGATCTCTTGGTGTCACAGAAAGTGTGCGTGGCTTTCAAGAAGACGATCTTTGGAAGCCCAAGGATAAGAACGAAATTCCTCATGAGGCTTGATGAGGCTTGATGAGTCCTCTGAAACTGCCACTTGGCGGAGTCCAATGCCAAGTCTCTTCCGAACAATTGAGATGCGCTGGTGCTTCAATGCTATGCTGGCCAAGCGGAGACTGCGTTATGTCCTTGTCCAAGTCGATAGTCAGGAGTTACTCAGCGGGAAGTGGAAGCAAGGCGGAAGCTGGAGGGACATGTTTTTGACCACTGCCTATCTGCAAAGCATCCGAATGCACATTGATGGGAAAAGTAGGGATTTTCCAGTGAAGAGGAAAGCCTCCCAATTAAGGCAGAACGTTTGTCCCATGGTTGCCGTCGACAGCAGCTGCGAATTGGACACGAACACCACAGGCTACCCGGCCGGCATCAAGCTCGGTGATCTAGCGGACCTCGCGCATGAGTTCGGTCTGGGTGGTACTGTACAGTTCAGTGCATATCTCTCAGACGACGGAAAGGCCTTGTCATGTGTAAAAGAATACTGGACTAGGTATCTCGCTACACTGGCAGAATTGCAGATGGGAAGAGCGCAAATGCTAGCTTCCCATACGTAAATCCCAACAAGCAAATTCGTATTCATGCCTACCCTTTTGCTGGCTCGTTGCTTACAGGTCGAATTTCCATATCTTGCGAAGCGTCGCTCACGTCGCTGATGACCCTCGTCATTTCGACTTGCCCCTCTGACTTCTCCTCAATTCCCACCTTGTCCCCGATCTGGCTTTGCAGTGGATTGACCCCGTTGGTGGCGTTGGGATCGTCCAATACAGAAGTAGGCTGCGCCAGTCCTCCAACATCCCACGGATTCGCACGCCAAGAACCCTCGGGGAAGTCGGAGTCCTCACACGAGCATGAGAAGAAGTGTTTCCGTCTTTGCAATGTGGTCTCGGGAACCCTTAACGCGGACACAACTGATGGCGCTAAAGGATCGTGTGAAGGGTGAGAGCAACTTGACTTATTGGTCCCGCCGCCACCGTCGAAGCTTGTCACCCAGTGTAGTACGAGGACGCAGAAAAGTACTGCAGTGATCAGCATCAGTTGCCAGCTCGGTGGATCTAGGGCAATGGGTTCTTATTAACTTACTGTCTGCATTGCAAAGCATCAGGCACATCCACGCAGGCTCGCCACCAACAGACATCAGCACTGTGAGGTTCACAACACTTGAGAACAGAGTTGCACAGCTTCCAACGAACGTGCGAAGGGCCAGCCTTCTCATGTTGCCGTTGCCGCGCCGATATGAATACATTTCTACAACAAACGGTCAGTCGATCAAGGTGTCACACACACTGCCGCTGAGGAGACACTTACTTCGGAGTGGGATGATGAACAGGATGTTGAGATATATGTTAACAACACTTCGCAATGTGGTCAGTCATCGCATCCAAAGCCATATGAAATAAGAAATCTCCACTCACACTTCGAAGGTGATCAGTGGCATCAAAGCTCGTATCTCCATACCGACAATACAGTTTCCTTTCGTGTCAATGAAGGCGATCCTCCTGGCTTGCAAGTCAGCATCAATCCAGAGGCGCTCTTCATGAACGGGAGAAAGTACCAGACGAAGTTCAGTACGACCGCGATCGTGTATGGTAGTAACATGCCAAAGCAGTTGAACAGATACAGTTTGGACTCCGATCGTTTCTGGAGGCAACCTCGTACAATCCACTGTGCCCATCAAGTCAGTCGTCCCGTCCTCAATTTGGATGCAATTCTGCTCAGACTGCAACTCACCGATCGCTCAACCAGAAAGCAGTAAATCAGCACTTTCGTGCTCATATAGCATACGAGACCTGGACTTCATCAGATCCTGGACTCAGACAGTCATGAAATAGTTTCGCTCGCACATAATAATATGGCACCGTCGCAGATGTTTGGAGATGTGTTGAATCCAATGTCCTTGAGGACGACCGTCACGAAGATGAACAGGAGCGAATCCGTGTAAATCAGCAACAATAGCCAGGCTGATACCGGAAGGCGTCTCCATTGCTGTATTCGCTCCACTCCTACGCATAGTATTCAGCAGAGATCCACGAGTGTGCCTTGTGTTGCACCACATACTCCGGGTCAGACAAGCGCCGAGGATAGGCAGTGTGATCAGATTCAAGCAGACCTACGTTGTTGTGAGCCATGTTTCGACCTGATCTGGACGTATAAGACATACCGATGTCACTTTGACCGCGAGCGAGACGGGAGCAGGAGTGTACGGTCCATGTGCGGCAGGTCTTGGATCTCCGAAGAGGCTACGAAGAACAACATGTGAAGCGCCGGACCAGTCCATATTCTGCTGATCTAAACGACGTCTTTGTGCGAGCGATATAGCTCGCGATCGACGTCGGAAGGAGTCCGATCGTGAGAGATGAACGGAAAGCTGGATCGGAGGTCCTTCCACTGTGTCAGCTCATATCGAGAAGTTCGCCCATTGTGCGAAGGGAGGGCTGTCGCATTTTGGGGGTTGCTGTGCGAGATTGACCCGGTACCTGGACCGGGTATAATGTTCCAAGCCGTATCCTCGAGGCTCGCCCTGTGAGGCTGTGACAGGTGCATCTTGAGTTCTCTGGAGTGGGGCCAAGAGGCCCAAGACAGGCATTTTTAAGGTTAAAGTCCGACACTTCGTCTAGTTCAGTTCACGGACTGGGATGCCGAGTCAGCAACGATCTGGGCGATTTTAACAATGTTAGCAACTGGAATTGAGGCTGTTGACTTTTCGAGGCGCGCAAGTGAAGTTGCTGCGACACGTTCGAGGAACATCATCTTGCAGCTTCCCCAATGCTCATAGGCTGGAGACTGATACCGAGAACAATAACGTGAGAAGTGCGAGACCTCGGGCCTAACGGGACTGTGTAGAATCCACACGCTGACCCCAGAGGATTCGGAGTGTTCCCCGCTTTCTTAGGAAGCCTTCGAGAAGAAATAATCACCGATAAACCCTGGATAGGAAGCGAAGTTTCTCGGCTGATCATCGTTCTCACGCCCTCCCTTCATCACTCACCAAGTCCTCGCCAACCTCAGGACGTCGTCAAAACGGCCTCTCATAGGCGTAAAGCAAGGATGTCTTCACTTCCATGGAAGGACGTGACCCTCAACACTCGTCTCGTGGTCGCATGAAGGTATTACATCACGCCATAGAGTTGTCGTTTCGCGGCACGACTTGCAGTTTACGATCATCTTGGCCTCTACATCTTTTCAATCTTTGATTGATTCGCACAGCGTGGTCTGACTTCATCTTCGATTCCAAGTCCTGGCCGTACATAATCATCCGCATACGCTGCAATGGCCACGCAGGTACCGTAAATTCAGACCAAGGACAGAGTCGACATCTCTGAGAGCGTACGTTGTCAATGACATCTAGCCAGAAGAACTGGGATAATCATCGCGTGCCCTGTATTGGCCGACGGAACTCGGCATCGCAGAGAAGACCGGTCGCATCGAATAAAGAGCCACAACTTCAACATGTCTCATTAGAGGAAGGCAGCCACGCTCGTTGCGAACACAAGTCGGAGACGTGAACACACCGAGCAGTTCGTCATAATCACAGACCAATATCTCAATTGCAGAGCATGCTGTGCCATGAAAGCCGGCCATGACACTCCAGTCCTTGGAAGTCTCCCCAAGTCCTCGGCTTGCGTCGATCGTGGCACCAAGCCAGCGCCAAGGCACTCATAGAAATGGGAGCTGGTCCGATATGCTGTCGCTTGGGCCGGTGAAGGGCCAATATGAGTACGATGGCTTGGCGTGGCTTGTCGCTGTGTGACCGTGACGGTGCTCAGCCCACGGAAACCTGCCAAAAGCGAGTGCTCTCTCATTGTGGGAACTGCTCGTGACCAGCCTGCAGCCAGCCTGATCACCAAGCTCTCGAATTCCTGAAACACCGTTGGGAAGTGGTAGAAGGCCGTTGATGTTCATGTCGCTGCAATCACCTACGAAGCCAGACATGATCAGTCCATCGTCGCTGACGCTTTACATTAGGACCTTTGTAAAAGCGTCTTGCAGACCCCGTTCGTCAAGCCAAGCTTCAACGGCTTGCATGTTTCCTCGATTCCCTCTCGCGCCTCTCTTCTCGATTGAATCTGTGATTTCCTCCATTGCCGAGAAAACTCTCGTAACATCGTCTCCTGTTTCGCGAAGCCGTTCAGAGACTTTCTTGTGCTGCGGTGGAATGTCGCCCCAAGACTGTGTCTTGATAAAGTTCATGTAAGAGTCAATCTTCTGGGCGTTGCCCTCAAGGCATAAGATACCAGGTTTGCCCGCAAGTAGAAACCCCGTCAAGCCGTATGAGGGAGCGTAGTTGACGATGTCATCTCTCTTCTCGCGTGTAGATATCGAGGGGAAATAGAACCAGACTCGGACTAGAGGCGTATTGTCGTGGTTTGTCGCGATGGTGGAGGCTTGCAAGGCTCTGCTCAGATCAGCCTCTCTGGCTCGCTCGGTGATGTACTCGAGAGCGGACACTATGTCATCTTCCGGTATATCTTGGCTCAAGTGCGCCACTTCGGCCTTGGTCAGCCATTGAGGTTGCAATACACGAAGTTTGTAAAGTGGTATTTCCTCTTCGGAGACGGGCTGTTCTGCTAGTTGACCAAAGGGCAAGATCACGTCAACCTGGAGACTGCCAGCACCATCTTCAGGGTCGTAGAGCGAGATCAGAAGACCGAGAGTGTCTGGCAAATGTGGACCAGCGGATGTTGGGTCTTCGAGCCACAATCTCAGATCTTGCACTACTGCTTCGGTTTCCGTATTGCTGCTCCCATCGTCAGCGGCCGGGTACATAGCATGAAGTAACTCCCATGTGTCCAATTGGCCTTCGAGCACTTCGGAAGGAAAACCGGAGCCGGCCATTTGCGAAGGTGGGCGTTGAAGCTGGTCAAATTTCTAAGTGATGTGAGAGGTCGGGCGAGCTTAGTCAGAAACTGCGACTGCCTTTGAATTGTCCACCATGTTCCTTCAAGAGTGAATTACTCATTCTGAGAAACTACATGCAAACTGATAATGCAAAGCTAACAAGTGGGTATCTCAAAAACAAAAACGCCAGTCTAATATGTAACTCCCAGCCGGTCAGGTGAAGTCCTCCGAGCCACGCCCCACACAGTGAGAACATTCCCTCATCGGTGAGCCCAACACTCAAAAGGATTTGCAAACGAAGCAATGCGCCTCGAACAGCAGACTGCATGCCCGTCACGTTTGCATTGAATCCAGCTGAGGATCGACCACACCCTTCAGTGGGCCATCCAGCTCCGTCCTCAACATCTGCCTAAGCACATTATCTTCATCCCCAGCACTTTCTGGTGCAAAAGTGTCAGGATCCTCGATGGCCTCATTAATATCGTCAACGTTCCAGTCATGTGCCATCTCCATGTGATATGACAGTTCATACACCTTGGTAAAGCGAGCTTGGCAGCCTCGGGACCGTTCCAGGCAAGCAAAGGGGCGGATTTGCTCGTAGCCATATCCAGTTATCATCGATAGCGTTCTGTCTGGCGCGAATTCGTCTTGCATATTTACGTCTTGATCTGCATCCTCCTTGGCAGTTGTGGTCGCTCCTTCAGGAGTGAGGTTTTGCAGCGAATCGTGCTCGTTAACTTTGTCGATGCGCCCGGTCCGCTTGCTGACGAGTGCAGGAAGACCCATGTGCTGAGTCCTGATGTGCCCGATCAGGCTTTGCTTGGTACCCATTACTCTGCCACAACCGATCCGGTTCCAGCCAGTCAGCTTCTCCACTCCTCCCAAGTCGTACTCGCCGCAGACATACTTCTTCTCCTTGGTGTGAGCTGTTTTGACGTGCTGCTGCATATTGCCTTTCTTCGTAAATCCATTCTCCAACGTCGATCGGTCACATCCGACATATGGGCACACAAATCGCTTTTGTGCGACGTGTGACGTGCCAGACGATTGAGCAGAATGCGAAATGTCCATGTGCGCGGCCAGATCCTTTTTCGACTTGCACACTTTGCCGCAGTCAGAACACGTTGGAGGGTGGAACAGACGATTGTGGCGCTGGAGCTCGTGAAGTGTAAGAAAGCGACCTGGGCCGAAGCTGGGCGGAGCAGTAGGCATCTCGTCCAGCGAGAGTGCATCCATGGAGCCATTAGTCGGCTCTTCGTTTGGTGCAACCATGTCTTCGGGACCTGGCAGAAACTCTTCGTCAAGACCGTTGGGAATCACGTCGTCCAGAGGAGGCTCATCGCCGTTAGCACAGATGTCGCAAATGTACTTGGGCGGTTCGTGCTCCTTTCTCTCGTGGCTTTTGAGTTGGCTCGGTGTGGAAAATGTCTCCCTGCAAGAACTGCCATCAGGCATCTTTCTGGTACATGTGTATGCATCCTCGCCCAAATGATCCGCCTTGATGTGCCGCTGTAGCGTGTCTTGCTTCCGGAACACTTTGCGACAATGTGGCCACGAGCAAGTGGTTTCTTCCTTGTCCTCGTGAGCGGCCATGTGGCGTTTGAGCTTCGCTTGCGAGGCGAACGTCCTTTTGCATGCTTCCTGCTGGCCTTTCACGTCGTTGAAGACCATATAGGCACAAGTGAAGGATTGGTTCCCATGTTTGTCTTTGACATGCCGCCTGAGATGGTCCCGTTTGAAGAAGCTTTGAGAGCAATCGTCTTCCTCGCATTTAAAGGGTCGCTCACCCGTGTGTGAGTTCATATGAGCTTGGAGCTGGACAGGTCGAGAGAACTTCTTGTCGCAGGAGGGCCAGGTACATATGAATTTCTTCTCCCGCGGCCGGCTTTTGCTCCGAGTGCTCGAGGCTTCAGTGATGGGCGTCTCGCTATCGTTCATGGAGTCCGTGGCGGCGGCATCGACGCTGTCGGCGTAGGGTGTGTAGCTGCCAGCATAGGAGTCTGCATCGGAGAAGTTTTCCAGGTCGTCGTGGTCCAAGTGGAATCGAGCTCGCTTCTTGCGCGGCGTCGTGTCGATGAAGATCTCACCGAGCGCGCTGTCGACTGGGCCAGCGCGCTTTCGCTTCCCAGCCGGGCTGGAAGCCATGACCGCCAGCAGCTCAAGCAGAGCAGAGCAGTGGTGTTGAAGTGAGAATGTGCTGGTGCGTTGGGATGGGCTGGAGAAAGTGAGCGGCATCGTCAGCCGGGGCGCCGACTTCCGAAGTGCTGCAGGGATTCTGGCTTCCAGATTTTGAGACGCGCTTCGCAACACAGACACTTCTTTTGCAGTTGCGCACCGTCATTCTCACCGTCGCCCACATCCGTCGCTTCACCCCGCGCATCGATCACAGTTCCCTCGCGCACCGATACCCGGTTCCTCTACGACAACGCAGCGACCATGTCGGACTATGGCGGCGGCGACGATGATATGCAAGATTTTGGCGAGAACGAGTACGCGCTGCCTAAGATATCGTCTGGAGAGTGAGAACTTCTGGCTGACTCGGACATCGTCAGATTCCTGGACGAAAACTTGATCGACGAGGAAGACATTCCGGCAGATGGCTACGAGAATGGTGGGCATGCACATGCACAAAGGGCGCATGCCCGTCAACAACACGGCGCTGACGATCGGTAGACATCGATCCTGATCAACCCATGCAAGGCGAGGCAGCGCTCAACAGTACCGACTATGCCGATGCGAACCAGAACAACGTGGTCACCAGTGGAGACGCAGGCGGATCCAATACCGTGAAAGCGCTGAAGAGCAAGAAGATCGCAGACGAAAACAGGACGACCACCCCATATATGACAAAATACGAGCGCGCAAGAGTTTTGGGAACGAGGGCTCTGCAAATCAGGTCGGTGGAAGAGATATGCGTAAGATGCGAGGCGTGTGACTGACAGCGTTGCAGCATGGGAGCGCCAGTACTCGTTGATGTTGAATCAGAGACGGATCCGCTTCAAATCGCCTTGAAGGAGCTGCGCGAGAAGAAGATTCCGTTGGTCGTACGACGTTATTTGCCTGATGGCTACTATGAAGATTGGAAGACGTTAGTTCAGTCCTTGATATCTCGCCGGATTGTTTGACTGACACGAATTCACTCTAGTGAGGAATTGCTTTGAACGATGACCAAGACAAAAGAGGTCTGCAGCACACCTCGGCCTTTCGGCGCTGCCTTTCGACGCAGCCTCAGTTTGCAACTGCGACTTACCGCGCGCCACATTGCGAGTGGTGGCTTCGATATTGCAACAGAACTCGCTCTACTGTGAGACAGGGGACTTCTGCCCTCGAAAGCATCAATGTGCCATCGGCAAGACACGAACCACCAAACTATACCCAGGCTGTAACGGGAATGAGAGAATGCACCATGAAAATGGCATCACGAAGAGGGACATTGAGCCAAGACGGCACAGGAGAGCGATGGAGATAGAGATTCTTACTCGGAAGAGTGGACGAGAAGTTGAAGCATAAACTAAATGCAGAAAGGACGTTGGTCGTCGGATGGGCTTCCGCAATAGTTCCTCGTTTGACATCATGCGGGGCAGATACCCCAGAAGAACTACTGCAGCGATTGCTTCGCAAGTCATTACCCATCTTGAACATCAACTGCATGCTCTCTCTTCTCCGCTCACACCACTTGTTCGTCTCTTCTAAACATTTGCTGCACAGGACGACGTATCGCAACCTCACCACAATGTCTTTCGAAACCACACAGACCATCAACAGCTTCGGCGGGAAGCTTTTGAAGCTGCAACACAAAGTAGGCCTCCCCCGCATTGATGACCATTGAAGGCGCGTTAACACAAGAAAAAGTCCCAAGTCCTCACAACCGAAGCAAAACTCAACCTTTACCTCCCACCTCAAGCCAGCTCGTCGAAGCCAGTCCCGGTCCTCTTCTACCTCGCAGGTCTGACCTGCACAGGCGACAATGGCGCCGAGAAGGGCTTCTTCCAGCACAAGGCTGCGCAGAAGGGCATTGCGATAGTATACCCGGACACCAGCCCTCGTGGCCTGGGCCACGTAGGTGAAGACGATGCGTACGACTTCGGCAGCGGCGCGGGCTTCTACGTCGATGCCACAAAGGAGCCATACAGCAAGGGCTACAAGATGTACAGCTACATTACGAAGGAGTTGCCAGAACAACTCTTCTCGAGCTTCAAGGAGCTAGACGGCTCAAGAGTTTCCATCTTCGGGCACTCAATGGGCGGACACGGAGCCCTGACTCTGTTCCTCAAGAACCCAGGACAATACAAGTCCGTATCCGCATTCGCGCCCATCTCCAACCCATCCAACTGCGACTGGGGCAAGAAGGCATTCGGCGGATACTTCGGCGACGACCAGAAGCAAAAGTGGGCAGAACACGACGCCACAGAGCTGATCCGCAACTACTCCAGCGACACGGACATCCTCATCGACGTCGGAACAGGCGACAATTTCTACAAGCAAGGCCAGCTCTTGCCAGAGAACTTGGAAAAGGCTGCCAAGGAGGCTGGGAAGAAGGTGACAGTGAATTACAGAGAGGGCTACGATCACTCGTACTTCTTTATCAGCACATTCGCCGACGACCATGTAGAGCATGCGGCCAAGTATCTGCTTGCGTGAGTGGAGATCTCCTACTTGGTTTTACGGGATTTTCTGGACAGAAGGGTGCTGATGGGAATTCTCTTTTTTGAGGTCAGAGACGACACCAACTCGTCACCAGCAAGGAAACGACAAAAGCTTTAGAGGCGGGCGGAGTAGACTGTAGATGTTGAGAGGGTATGAGACAGGGATCTAGGATGTATGAGAAAGCGTATCTGTACGAAGTCACGTAGATTGTGTTGAAATGAACGAATGAATGGGCTGCCACTCTTGCGATAGATCCACAGTGTGCGCTTGGTCAGAGGACGTTCATTCTTTCAATCTGCGAAGAGCCATCGGTGTTGAGATACCACAGCGGCAATGGTAGAGCGAATAGATGCTCGTAACTAGAGTCAGGTTTGAAACTCGTAGAACACAAAGGCGGCTCTATCGCGAAGCTATATGCATTCTGGTCACTCCTGCGTAGCCGCTTGCAGCACACATCTAGCAGCTCCAAGCTCACCCGAGCAAATCACCCAGCTGGTCCACATAAGCACTCGGAACGACACTCGCGCCTTCAGCCAGAAACTCTTCCTTTTGACTGACGCCCGTCAGAACCGCGAGCGTACCTCCCAATCCACCATCAATACCGAACTGTATATCGGTGTTCAGCCGATCACCCACCATACACGTCCTCTTCCTATCGAATTTGAACTTGCCCTCCACAGCATCCATCATCGCCTGGCTCGGCTTCCCCAACGTCAACGGCGTCTGACCCGTAGCAGTGGCCAACGGCGCACTAGTACTTCCCGCGCCAGGGAACAGCGAGCCAGCATTCGGCAACGTCGAATCAATATTCGTTGCAAGGAAATGCGCGCCTTGTTGCCGAATATACGCGAATCCAAGCGCATACTTCAGATATGAAGGATGGAAGTCCAATCCTGTCAACACCACAGCGACGTCCTTGTCCAATGCCGACCCGTCTGCAATGCTCTTGAAATCGGCATCGGTGCATTCTCGACGAAAACTCTCGTCTGTGCCGCCGATATATGGTACGCCTTCACTTTGCAACTCTTGCTCAATTCCTGTTTCGCCCAAGACGAAGACTTTGTTCTTTGGCGCTTGCAGTTTCATGATCCGAGCGAGATAAACTGCTGCACTGTATGATGAGCCGAAAACCTCCTCTTCATATGCTTCAATGCCCACTTTGTCGAATTTCTTCTTGTAGTCTGCGCGGGATTTGGTCGAGTTGTTTGTCACGAAGACGAGCTGTTTGCCCTTTTTACGGAGGAGAGATATCGTCTCTGGAACCTTGGGGAAGAGGTGATCGCCGGACCATATGACACCTGCATTGCGGTCTTGTGATTAGTCCTAGATTCCCTCACTGCCTCTCTTGATGCAGCTAGAGAGCTGTAAGGGCGGAATCAGACATATGGCATACCATCACAGTCGAAGAGAAACGTCTGTTCCGTGATCAGCCCAGGTAGATCTTATTTAGAATGGCCAATGTCGTGGTCATACATCGAACTTGTCAATGAATGACTCGATGGCAGCTTTATCGCCAGTCAGGTAAGTCGGTTCCGCCATCTTCGCCAGCTTTCGACCAGTAGATGCTCTATGAAACCGATTTGATCGCTTCGGCGGAAGTGGAAACAAACGCTGTAGCGGCTGTCGTACGCAAGAGAGTGGTATGCGAGGTCCCAGCATGAAGTGACGCTGAGCTTGCGAAGTTGTAGAGTCGGCATCTGAATGGAAGTTCAGCTCATCGGCGACATCGGCGAGGAGCGAAGCCGATAACATGACGACCATGGCCCGCGTGCGGTTTATGGCTGATGGAGAAGATGCGCAACATTTGAATAGACGGTGCTCTGCAACGATTTCGCTATGCTTGTCGCTGTGGATGAGAAATGCTACACGTCTTTCCACACATCCATCTCCCTTATCTCCCTTAGTTGTCGGAAATGGGCCAAATGGCTTCTGCGCCTTCGCTAATGCATCCCTTGCCTGTGCTCATAATAAGGTATCATAAAAAGTGCATAAACAATACACTATCGCTCAAATTCCCACAATGCTATGCGCAGGTTCCAGTCATCGTGCTACGCGACTCCAATGGACCAGCCAAAACCGAAAGTCTGTTTGCTTTCTTGCGAGCAGAATGTAGCGCATTGGTCCTTCTCGTTCAAAGGCGAAGCATGATGCCCACTCCCCTGATCCTCCAAGGCTCCACCGGAAACCTGGTCTCTCCTTCGTCGAGTGGCCTGCCGTCTTTTGAAGCTAGCGTATTATGCCCCATTCGCCCACAATACCGCGCTTGGGCTCGCCCTTCTGCTTAGAAAACACATCCCAAAAGCGCAACGTCTCGTCTCCAGCTCCCGTGCAGATGATCGCCCCATCAGGTGACATGCTGAGATAGAGGACACGGTACGTGTGGCCTGTGAGGCTGACCACTTGGTTCATGCTCGGGTATTTCCAGATGTTGATAGCGTGCTGTGAGTAACCGTGCGTGGATACAAGTTCTGAAGTTCGCTGAGAGAACAGCAGGTTGCAAACCTGACTGCCTGTGTCGTGCGAGCTGATGAGATGCGGATTCATCACTTGATTTGAAACTTCGGGCTCCGGTACTGGGGACGTTGAGAGTCCTAGTCCAAGATTTGTCTGCTCGACAGGTATTGATCGCGTCGCCGAAGTCTGAGCCGCTGATATCGTGTTCCAGAATTTGATGCACCGATCGGCCGTCCCGCCCCCTGAGGCCAGAACTCCACGTTGATGAGGGTTCCAAGCGATGGCTTTCACAGCGGCCTTGTGGCCACCTTCCTGCTCGCCCCACCGATGCTGCCACCGCTCCTCCATTTTGTCCCAGATGAAAATCTTGTTGTCGTTACCACCAGATGCCAACTGCTCAGTCTCTGAGTTCCACTTCAATCCACAAACCTCCTGCTTGTGACCGCTGAGCCGACGCAGGTATTGATTTGATAAGCGGACATCTCGGTGCAGTATTGATCTGTCTCGTGATCCCGTGGAGAGTATATGTGCGTTCCAAGCAAGACTGCTGATGCGTGAAGCATGCCCAGTCATGGTCCGCAGCCGCTTCTGTGCCAGCGTATCCCAGATGTGAAGAAGTCCCTTAGAAGTTCCAATCGCGAGGTGCGTGCCACGCTGAATCCAGCTTACGCTCGTAACAACATCTCCCTCCAAGGTGCACAAAGTAGTCACTTTCCCGCTTTCTCGACTCCATAGATAGACCGAAGCGCCAAGACCGACTGCCAGTATATCGTTTGACCCCCAATCTACCAAGTTCAGATAGAAGTCGTCAGCCAAATCAGGTGCATCCAGCACTTTGTAGGGTACCTTGCTGACCTGTCGCGGGGTCTTGCGAGGAGATAACAGCATTGTCTGTGATGAGTGCTTAACCGGTGACAAGCTGTAGATTTCGGACCGGGCATTAATATTGGGCCCTCGTTCGCTCCGGGATATTGAACGCGGCGTCAATGACACAGGCTGCTGTGGTCCGTACGAGAAAAGGTTCTTATGCGGCGTTGATGGTGTGAAATTGCTGCCGGCCAGATTTGAAGCTGCGCCGGTGCTCGTCACAGGCGGTGTCTGTCCGCGCGAGCCAGTGCGGTCGTGTATGATCTGCGGAATTTCATCGTTGAACATCTCCGACCTCAGTATTGACGAGTATGTCCGGTTGGCTTCCATCTTCTGAAATTGCAGATCTCCTGGTCCCTTCTTGCGATGCCGCGACGGCGTAGCTGGGGACCCATCTTCATGAAGCAAGTTGTAGCTTGCGGACAAATCCTGCCCTGCGCGATTTGGGATGAAACGATCGCTGGTTTGGACTTTCTGCCGCTTCCGACTCGGACTCGGTGCTGGCGTACTCACTCTGCGCTGTCCAGCCCGCTCAATGTCTTTCAGCGCCTTGTTCAATGCGACGGGATTCACGGGCTCACTCCCGCTGCGAAACTGATCGGTGGTAGGCACTTGTTCATCGCTGTGCGCCCTCTTGCCAGTGACAGTGGGTGGTGTCTTGCTCCTGGGTGGGGACAAAGGCGCTGGGTTTTGAGTATCGTTTTGTGGTATGTGCTCGTACTCTGCGCGCGCCGCATCCATCGTGATTGCGCTGGCTGGAATGGAGGAAAATGACGGCCGCGCAAGCGTCACCGGGCGCGAGCCCTGGATATGCTGCCGTTAGATCGAATGTTTGGCGATTGTGATTGCGAATGTGGTCCTTGCGTGCGATTCGAGGGGCCCTGGGGACAGCGAGCGCGCGATGGTGCGACGAGTGGGCGAAGAGTGGGCTATGGATCGGGAGTTGCGCAGTCGATTTGCTGTTCGTAACGAATGTTGTCGGGTTGGTGGTGGATGATCTCTCTAATGTCGGAGGTTGGTCGAACAAGCAATGCCGTCCGCGGTGGTCGTTGTGGACCCTTAGCGCGGGCCTGCCACCTCGCACCCTCGCAGCTTGGTATTATCGTTGCACTCTATCCACCCACTTCGACAACGGATACAATAGTCAAGTCAACAATGGCCGGATCCTGATTGTGCCCTCAATTGAAATCGTGTAACGCTGCCGCCACCGACGACGTGGGATGGTCAGGCGAGAGAATCGACGTGGTCGCTGTGCCCAGTCGTGTTTGTTTTCGATGCATCATGCGAGCAACGACTCCAGACGCGTGAACATGGTCATGTCACGCGCTGCTCCTGTGGATTCCGGCCATGCAGCAGCGGCAGCACCACAACATCGCGCCGTCATCGCGAGCCGCAGGCCTACCGACGGCCTGCAGCAGCCTACTTTGCGCACCCTCACCTTGAAGCTGAAACATGCACGCGAAAGTGGCGCGTCGCGTTAACTGGCTCACATTCGTTGCACACGTACACGCTACTTCAGGGCCACATTCGTCGATCCTCACCAAGATGTGATCCATAGCATTGCTACGCTGGCCACACACGACACCGCTGATTTTGACAATAACAGTGGGAACCTTCACTCACGGTCCAGTCAGACTCCTGCCCATTTACAAGCTCGCGGCGGACAGCGGATGAATGTGGTCAGAAGCCGCGTCCGTAGCTGACTTTGAGTTTCTGGGGTTTGATTGGAAGAATGCTCCGTTCTGTAGACGAGTTCAACCAGAGTGCTACCTCTTACTGGACTCTCCACACGAAGAGTGCTGCACCCTGACCGCAACATCGACGGTCAAAGCTCCGATTCACCACATTCGATATCATATGCAATGTCTGAATGGTAAAACCGAAACAACTTGCGCTGCATTTCTGCGTCTATTAGTGTCATGTATGTGACAGGGGTGAACGAGAGAGCATCAGCAGTAAAGCACCTTGTTGAACGTATGGAGTGAGTGAACAGCGCTCAGCGTATTCGACAGAACCCGCCATCGCAGCAGTAACAGCATCCACCAATGCTGCCATCACCACTTGCGCGACTTGTGTGCGAGTGCGCGTGAGAACGCGGCAGACCGGCATGTTCCTCCGGCCGCTGCCACCAGACTGCTCTTAACCCATGCAAAATCGTACACGCCGCCGCCGTCTCGTCGATTTCTTGCGCGGCCATCTCCCGACCTTTCATTTTGTGAATCGTGTCTCCGCCTCGTTCAGTGATGTCGTACACGCATTGCCGCAAGTCTCTGCCAGCAGCTATCCGGACTCGGCACAGAAGGTGAATTGGATGCACTTTGCTTTCAAAGATTTCATCTGTCGCTTTGCCCACTTTATCGTCGCCCGAATCTGCTGTAGCAGGTGTAAGTAACAGCAATGCTGTGGGGGGTTGAGGGCGAGCTTACTTCTGCTTTTTCTCGGCCGGCTTCAGAATCTGGAACGAGCAGAGCAACGACTCGTCCACGCTCATCATAGCGCCAGCATTGTCAAATTCACCACAGTAATTCGGCGCAGAGAAGAGTGTCACCAATTGACGCTTGGAAAAGAACTCGTAGCCGTCCTCGACGACTTGATGCGCACGACAGATGAGGTCCATGTCGTGCTTTTGCAAGAATCGCGAGACGACATCCGGGCCAAACGTGAAGGAAACACCACGATCGTTCTCCGACCAACCAGTGATGTCCTTGTCGGGGTCTGACCACAATAGGTCACAGAGCAGGCCACAGTCTGGGATCTACGCCAATGTCAGTTCAGCCGTGTGTTAACCTTGATCCTGAAACCTACATCTGTTGGGCGCATGACGCGGCGGATCTGCTCCATTGAGTTCAGATCTGGACTGAGGCCTCCGTGCATGGTGAATATTTTCTCGTCAATGATGGCGGCAATTGGCAAGCAGTTGAAGCAATCGGTGAAGGTCTTCCAGAGCTTGATGTTGTAGCGCCTCTTGCACTCGTCGTAGAAGCCGTAGATGCGGTTGATGGACGCGCACTCGTGGTTTCCGCGCAAAATGAAGAAATTCTCAGGGTACTTGATCTTGTAGGCGAGGAGTAGGCAGATGGTTTCGAGAGATTGCTTGCCGCGGTCAACGTAATCGCCTAGGAAGAGATAGTTGGCCTCTGGTGGGAAGCCGCCGTACTCGAACAGGCGCAACAGATCATAGTACTGTCCGTGGATGTCGCCACAAATCTACCAGTTGTCAACATTCATTCATGCTCTGGCCTCCATACTGGCACGCACCTTGATTGGAGCTTCAAGCTCCAGCAGTATGGGCTGAGAGATGAAGATCTCACGAGCCTTGGTGCAGAGGTATCTAATCTCGGTCTCCAGCAACTGCACCTGCTTTCCCGGGCGGCTGCCGCGCACTTCGAGGAGACGATCGATGATGGAGTCCAAGTCCACATCGTTTTGGTCCGCCATGGTCGGCGGTTGGGAGGGGGAGAGAGGACGTGGAAGCGGAAGGTACTCTCAGCCGGTTGCGTAGAGAGCGCCGCAGCCCAGCACAGGGGCGAAGGACTGCGAATTAGTCAGTAAAAAGGCGTCCCAGCTCGATTGCGAGAAGCTGCATAGCTGTCTCAACATGTCCAGTTGCACGTGACCGTAGACAAAGATACTCTGTTCGCCCGGTTTCCATTTGGAAGGAAATGTTCCACCGTATGCCGCAGCATTTGCTGCTGCTCAAACTGTCTGGTCGCTGTTCATGCAGCCGCCGCTGTGCCGCTAGCAACTGAAAGAAAAAAAATCATCAAAGCAACGTACCGAACGTGAAGCGGATGAGCGCAAAGGCTCGAGAGAGCAGCGCAGACTCTGTTCGTATGCCTCTGTACCACTGTTGCAGAGCGCTGCCAATGACGTGTGTCTAGACAATAATGTCGAGTCTTCAGATCCCACTCGGATGACCAGGGGCGACGAGGCTTTTGCTGGGCCGGAGGGAGCGGAGTCGGATGTCCACTGATGCTTGCGGGCAGGCGCAGTGAGGTCGAGTGACGGGCGAGATTGTGTCGCTGGCGTGGTGCGGAGGGGAGGGGGGCCCAGTGACAAGAGTGGGCGCGCAAGTGCGTCAGGCGTCGAGGTTTTCACCGCTCGGCGATGGATGGGGGTTGCGCAGGCGGGACAAGGGCGGGCAACACGGCGGATGCAGGTCGTCAGTCGTCGAGGACGGGCGTGCGTGTGAAGGTGTGCAGTGTGCAGTCGAGGCAGATGCAATGTTGGTTGGGAGAGCGCGCAAGGGAAGAAGGAGCGGTGCTCGCCAAACAACAACGCCGGCTCGTCTGCCAAGCACAGCGAAAGGAAGGCAGGCAGCTGGGCGGTCGTGCACTCTGCTTCCCCTTCACCATCACAGCCCAACCAATATGCGGCCGACGGGGCCCTCTACGCAACAGCCCGCTCACGGCCACGCGTGTGACGGTCCTGTCCTCGCCGGTACACAGTAGTGCCATCCCTCACGGCCGTGCATGATGCAGCACAAACTGCTGAGCCAGCAGCAGCGGCAGCAGCAGCGCGCGTCTGGAGCTGCCCCTCGATCGAGCAACGCAACGCAAAGACGCGGTCGAAACGCAGCTCACTTTTTGCCCGCGCCTCACCTCGCCCTGGCCGCTGATCATTGCAGCAGACTGAGGCCCGCGCTTCGAGACCGACTAGTGAGGCTATTCTCAGACTCAGCGTTCGACGCCGGGCATGTGCAACGTCACCTTTGTCGCAGCCATTGTCGAGCCATCGGTAAGCAAGTCGGCTTCGTCAGGACTGACACCGACATTGCGGACGCTGCTGCCGTGGAGCTGCTCGACAGTACATGTCTACCGTCAGCTCTCATGTGCTCTGGAACAAAGGTGGGGAACCCGTGTCACATCGCATGTCGACCCAAGAAACAATGTCCACGATCGTTCCCCAACACGCACGATCTGCGCAAGCCAATGTTCCATACTTCAGCTCAAGTACCGGCTAGTCGTTCGCGCCATGAACCACATTTTGTATTTGATTCGAGGAATGCAATGCTACGTATTCAACAGATCCGCTTAACCCCCAGAACGCCGCGCTACAAATGCCATCGTTTCATGCCTCTCCATCATACGCAACACGAAATCTATATGCCTCGGGAGGCATGCTTCATCCTCTACACGGCTCGCATGCCGCCTTCAACTAAGAAGCGCCTCTGTAAGACAAGAACGCATTAACTCGCTCGCCAAACCCAGGGGTATTTCTACACCAATGCAATAACCAGACAAAATGCCATCCGAGTAATGGCCACGAGAAGAATGGTCATCACGCTCTCTTTCAAAACCAGGTAGCCCGAAACAATGAAGCAATGAAGGGAGAAGATCCAAAAGAAAAACAAATCATAAACGCCAGTGGCCATGCAGTTGCAGTCGTCGAAGGAATCCGCGGCAACGTTCGATAGAGTCCGAGGAATGGGCGAGCACTTTCACCCAAGGGTACGGCCCCCAACACTGACGCCTCTCGCGAGCTCTGGACGGGCGGCGACTGTCGTTCTTGATGAAGGACTGAAGCTTCGATTCCTCGGCTCCTCTGCCACGTTGCTCTCATTCAATGCAGAGAGCCAATTGGGACCCAAATCCTGTTTCAGGGCCTGTATCTTTTGACGATACAATCCCGATGTTGGTTCAAGACCCTCTGGAGATCTCACAGGTGAGTTGTCGTCATCGGACCATTCCCGAATTTTTGGTGGAGTGGTGGCTGCAAAGCCCGTTTGGACTTTGGGCCGCGCCGCCAGTACTGTCTGCGCCGGTGGTATCGAATGCATAGTGCGATGTGGTGTCGCTTCCGGGGTCGAGGGTTGATCGCTTTCGGTCGTTGGGGTGTGGGGCATTGGCGGCAGCTCGGTGAGTTCAGGTACTTGAGGCTCTGTGGGAATTTCTTCCAATGCTGACGGAGGTTGCGATACAGCTGCCACAGCCTCTAGTACCCTTTTGCGCGGATTCTTCTTCCTTCTCACTGTCGAGGGTGGTCCCATGTCTGATCGAGATCGACGATGGCCCATGTTTGCTGGGGGTTCCGGAACAGGCTCCAATCCAGCATCAATCGGTAGGTCAGCAACGGAGAGCGGCTCTGGAACTTCATCCTCCGGCGGTGGTCTGACAATGGGTTTGTTTGCAGGTTCTGGGGCGCGGTCTGCAAGATACTTCTTCTCGTGGTACAGTGGGCCCATGGTATCGATCGTAACGTCTTGCATATGGCCTGGAGTGGATCGGAACAGGTTGAATATTGTAATCCGGTAACTGCTATGAGTCCTGGTAAAGGGATTTTTGATCACATACAAATCGGTCACGTCGGGCATGCCTGTTAATCGAGCCAACTCTGTCGGATCATGCAGCCGGTTATCGCGCAAATCAAGTCGCTCCAACGAGTACAGACGCTCAATGCCAGCAAGTGAAAGCAGCCTGTTGGAGCGCAGATTGAGAGTGGTGATGGCTGGCAGTGGATTGCGCGAGAGCGAGGCGAGGCTGTCAATCATGCAGTTGCTCAAATTGAGCGCGCGCAGGTGCGTCAAACTTGCCAGGGCTTCAGGGATCTCAGAGAAGAGGTTGCCCGACAAGTCAAGTGACTGCAGCGTGCTCGCTACTGGGGCAAGGCTGCCCACCGTGAGATGCGTGAGCGAGTTCTCTGCTAAGCTGAGATGTCGCAAGAAGCGCCATTTTGAGGAAGGCAAAATGCCCATAGCCAGAAGATCAGTGGAGCTGTGGCGGGGAGTCATTTCATGGTGGCTGGAGCCTGAGCTGCCCGAAGATCTGCGAACATTCGAAGTACCAGGTCGATGTGAACGGGGCTTATTCAGCGACATGTGCCTCGAGGTTGCAGGCCGTGGAGGAGAATTACTCGACTGCCGGGCATTCTCCATGACCTTCGTGCCATCAACTGAGACACCTCTTTCCAATAGAATGGCAGACCCGCGCGATCCCCTTCGGCCAAGCGCGGCAGGAGTGGTGGGATGTGATGCTGCGGATCCAAAATCTGGAAATCGTTTTGGACTGGCTGAGAACCAAGAGGGACCGGGGGTCGATGGCGTGGTCGGCACCTGCGTCTTGGAAGAGCGTTTGCGCCTCTTCTCGGTGTCGTCCAACACAATGTCTCGCAACAACTCTATTGGGTCCTCTAGCATGGCATTCTTTACAGTCAGGCTGCGCAATTGCTCTGATAGCCTGTCCCAGCCGTAGAAGGAGCGGAAGTCGAGATCGCAAACCTCGAGCGAACTCACGTTTTTGAAGACGAACAGAGGCACGGCGGTGTCACTAGATGAGGAGAGGTTAGTAATGGCTCTCACACAAGTCTGCACGTTTTGAGTAGCCTTTCGGCATGTCGCACTCACAAGGGAAACTCCTCGTAGCCGGCAATAGGACGGGCTTTATGGTCTGGTGCAAGACGCAATGCTGGGATTTTGGTGAAGCACGAGTACAAGTACTTGAGATCATCACGATGTTGCGCCTTTAATTTCTGCTCTTTGGCTGCCGCATTGTGCCCCGTGAGCGTGGACCACACGGACGACATGCTGGACATGACGCTGCGCACGCTCGAGACAGAGCGAAGCGAGTCGGCGTCCGATTGCTTCCCCCGCAATCGCGGCGGGTGGTTGAGGAAGGACATGTAGCTCGACGCAGGCGCATCATTGTGTAGATTTTCCAGCCGTATCAACATCGGCCCCGGATCAATGCCCAGCTCGGCTTCGAACACGCTGAGCAGGTAGTAGAGATGGTGGGGCGTCAGCACGAGCTTCGCGGGCTTGATACTCGCGGTCGAGGAGAAGGACAGGTAGGAAGGGCGCGAGAGTGACTGCGAGAGGGTCATGGTGCTGGATGCGCCGGCCGATGTCTGCGGCCGGCCTGCGGCTCCCTGCTCTTTGCCATGCTTGGTCCTCTGATGCTGCAGCTGCAGCGCGTTCGCAAGGGCCCGTTCATGCGTCGACACGAACGAGGCCAGCTTCTGTAGTCAGGCGTCGTTAGCAGGGCGGCGCTTGGCAAGACGATGCAAGGCGCGCGCCGCCGTGGCGGACTGGCGGCAGCGGAGGGGGCGACGTACCCGAGTGAACTCTTGTCCATCGGCCGAGTCCATGACACCGTGTATGGCTCATCGAGGGCCAGCAGAGCGGCGACAGAGGGCGAGCGAGCGAGCAAGGCGAGATGTCAGATAGTGGCCGGCACGTGCGAAAGAAGTGTGGTCAAATGAACGGCAGTAAACAGCAGCCGCCGATGCGAGCCCCGGTCAGCTGCTGCGCGCGAAAAGGCATGAAAGTTCGGCTCGGGGGGGAGGTCTGGTGCTTGTCCTCACGTATGCTGCTCGCAGTGCTATTAGTGTTGTTCAGATAGAGGGGCTGGCTATCGAGCTCTGAACTGAAACTGCCTGCCTGCCCTCGCCGTCTCCGATGCGGTCCCAGTCCATTGCTGTAGTGTACACGCTCCCGCTGGTTGACGCCCGTTGCGCCCTCACGACGGCCACTCGCTCACTCGCCGCATCCTCCGCCACCCAGCCTGCCAGCCTCACCACCCAATGCCGGCGTCGTGGGGCATTGCGTGCTGCATCAAATTTTACGCGCATGAGTCCGCGACGAGCTGCATGATCAGCAACAAGCGCGGCCGGCGCTCGCTTGTGCCACGATACGAGCAACACGCCCAGGCCACCACCACCACCGCCGCTGGGCTCGACGACGACCTATTCTCCCCTCGCGCCGTCTTCCAGAGCAGCTCATTGCATCGCACACTCGCCCTTGCCTCGCTACAGGTAGCGTGATGCATCGACGCGTGACTGCACGATCCGTGGCTCACGTTCCACGACCCAGCATGACCTGCACTGCATCTGCACCTGCGCCTGCGCGTCCACTCCTCCTCCATGTCCGGCCAATCAATTGCCCCGCAGGCCAATCAGCGCACGAGAGCTCCCCGCTGCGTCACACCAAAAGCTAACCACCGCCGAGCAGTGCCATAAGAAGATGCTCAGTGGCCTATACCGCGCTGGGCGGATTGCTGGTGCGCTTGCCGGATGCGACCGTCGCATACCCAGCGTGCGTGTAGTCCGGATGAACATCGTCTACGAGCTGGTCTAGGCTACTACAGCGCCATCCGTCACAGCACAGTAGTGTATGCAATCCTTGCGAATGTGCACCGCAGCCTAAAGACGTTTGCCAAGCATACAAGATCTGGACGACGCCAATCAACATTGGTGGTTGAGAGCTGCCCACTGCCGATGACGCCGAGTGCTCAGCTGATACGCGGACGATGGAGAGGCTGTGAGCGCACGACAAGATCCCTTATGTTCTGATCGACCGCAAGGCCTTCCGACGGAACTGCTGCTAAGTCACGATCTGAGCCAAGGCTGCGGCGGTCCGTCTCTCTGGTCAAGCCCTGAACCTAGCTGAAGACCCTTGCCAGACCTACCGTACTGCGAAATGAGCATTGAGCCGACCACGCTTATTCTCCATCTGTTCATCAAGGGCCCTCCACGCTACTGGACTCATGCTGCGCCGTTGCAAGACCTTGGTGGCAGCAACAAAAGCGACGAGACATCCAGACATCGTTGTGTTCCTTGCTGAACGTGACTTGTCCTGTCATGATAACAATCTCCATGAAGAAAAATGCGCAAGAGCATGAGGAAGGAGAAGCGCAGCATTCTCGAAACTCATTAAAGCGTCAGCTATATCTGCGGCTAACATAAACAGTGTTCATACATCCATCCGTGGCAAGAGCAAAGCTCACCGCAAAGATACCACACCGAAGCCCACTCGGGATGCCAGAGAAGAAAGTGGCGCACCTGGTAGTCCTAAAAGCAGCAATAACCCATTTAATTCGAGAGTCGAAGACGGAAATGCTGTTCCGATTCAGCTCTGACGGCAAGGATTTGATTGCAACTTCAAATCGACCTCCATACTCCACCAGTCGTGTTTCGCGGCGAGGTGCTCTTTGGCCTGCCGACACGAAACCGGTCGACACCGAACCGATTCTTCATCTGGCATTTGTACGCATGACGGTAATAGGGTGTCTGCCAGCGATCCAGCCGACCGACATAGACCCACTGATTGCAGCACCCACAGAGGACCTCAAAACCGACTGCACCTTCAGCGTTTCGGCGAGCTTGCGGGGCTTCGAAAGGTTTGCCTGTCGCGCAAGAGATGCCGTGCTGCGCGAAACATGAGTCAGTTCATCTTTTGCCTAGAGTCACACGCGTGCTGTGCATGACTGCAGCATGGCAGTCGTCGTCCAACTTACCGAGTAGTGCATATGATACCAATATGCCGAATCCTTGAGCTTATGCCTACGAAAATACATGTTAGCAAATGCCACGAGCCGAGATGTCTTGGAGCGCATACCACGAAGAGCAGAACCCGCACCAACCTGCGCGATCCGTGCCGTACCCTCGGACCCAGCGTGCGGTGTACTCATCTCCGGCGAACCTGGGAGACTGTCGACGTGGCATCAATTCGGCGAGAGGTCCCGGACATGTGGGCTCTGTCCTCCATGCGCGGGAGTTGCCATTAATGGTGAACTCGGAGCCCGTATCACCGGACTGGTGATAACAACTTGTGTTGAGGAAGTGATCGGTCTGGCCGTTCACTTCCTGCACCAGTCCCTCGGCTCCAGCTCCATTAGGTGTTTGCGCGTGGCATAGAGGTGCTCCAGAGGTCGGCCAGTCATGTTGAAGATTTGAGCCTGTTGCAATCTGTGGACTTTCATCAAGTGCAGGACGTTCTGGAGGTATATTTGTGGCACGGACCATGTTCCATGCAGCCGCATCATAGTATGATACTGCCGAGGATGCGGGCTGGGTCTGGAGCAGCTCGTCGTTTCGATATGTGTCTCCGTCAGTGGAATTGACCGCGGGATGATGGGACCAGGGAGATTCTCCACTGTCTCGCTGGTCTCGCGAGACCGTACTGTCGTCCCAGGTTTGCCCATGCCAACTCGCCCAGCCGTTCCATTCGCCCCAGTTGTCACAAGATGGGCTCATTTGAACTCCGATGGCAGCAATAGAGCGATAGCAATTGGGTAATTTGGCGAGAGTGACGAGCTACTTCATGGAGTGACTACAAGGCTAATATGGGGCAAAGGTGACCATGTCCAGTGCTATCTCTGCTCGAGCTGAAATGCGGCATTCATGCAGGTAGATTCCTTGCAACAAGCCTGCCGCTGCAGCAGGCTGAATCGAGGACAGCTCAATCGACGAGAACATCACGTCTTTGAGCTTGCGCTATAAGCCCGAGCAGCGCGATGCTAACTTTCCTGCAAGACAGACGCACTAAACATAGCAGACTAGGGCGGACCTGAGCGCAGACGCAGAAGCAAACGATGTAAGGGGTGTTTTGGAATAAATTCCATTGGCCAATCCTGAAAGCGAGGTGGTGTAGAGCTTTCGTTGTCCAATGGTCGTCCACCCTGCCTGATGTATTGATTCTTGAAGGATTCAGAGTACTCCGACTCGCACCCAGATGCGAGTTCGCAAACCTGCGCTCACTAGGCGGTCCGTTCCAGAACTATGCAGGAACGTGCGAGGCAGTGGTTCGGCAATCCAGATCCCCTTCAAGGTGTCGCCGCAGCATTCCAAGCTGTTTCGGGGCCGGGCAACTGCCATCCCAACTCAGCTCGCTTTTCCGCGGCTGCCAGCTCAGACGCGCGTTCCAGTGCTGCTGTGCTCAGGCAACGCATGAAGCTGCATGAGCTCGTGATCAAGTCAGAGCAGCCGCCGCGTTGTTGAGCCGAGTGTCCTGGCACAGGTCAAGGGCACGCATAGGCACGGCAATTGGCTGGGGTAGGATCGGCATCGCCAACGTAACTCAATTGGGAAAATGCAGTGCTTGAGATGAGATATTTTTGCCTGGGAGGTCCTGTTCATCAACACTCTACTAGTTTTCTGCAGAGGCAAGTGCGTGTGGGCCAATTTTCTGATGTCGTCTAGACTTTGCTCCAGGCGGGTGCCGAGACTTTACGCCATCCACGTGGTGCGCCACAAGCGGAATAGACGTGACTAGCGCGAGCCGCACCCCCCCTCCGTCAGCAACACCCCGTCTCTGCTTGATGGCGCGCTCGACGTGTGGTAGCGGGAAGGCGGTGAAGTCTGCAGACCGTGCCATGGGCATCGCCTTCTCCACGACAGACAGAGGTGGTGAGCAGACGGCCTTCTGGGCCCGCTCCTCTGGGCACTCCTCATGGCCATCCCAATGACCGAGGCCGACGTCGACTCCTTGACTCGGGACATCAGTGCTCGCATTGTCGAGGAGTTGCCTTCGGTCATCAGGCGACTGTTGGTGCGTATGTGGTCTGCCGTGCATTGAGCAAAGAGCTTGCAACTGATGTGCGGACAAGACAGAGCAGGATCTGTCGAGCGGGCGACTGCAGTTTCAATGCAGCCTTCTAAGTGGCCACTCCGGGGCATCTCGTCGACAACACACAGTCCGCGTCGCATCTGTCGATATCACGGATGTCGCCACGCCGACACCTAGCACACCGTCTGGCTTCCAGAGCCCCGTCGGGGCGACTGAAACTCACACGAACTCTCCAGGATTGTGCGACAACACCGCTAGTGTAAGGACTTTCAGGCCAAGGACTGCAGACCCATCTTCATCAGGCGACGAGAGAGAGCCAAAACGACGCGCTACGGGCGGCTTGCGAGTGGGAAGATCCAATTCTACCGGCGCTGATGCACCCGAAAGTCAGGCTGCCGTGGCACGACGGCTCGACAGCGATGCCAGAGTATTTCCTCAGCGGAAGAAACGGCTCCCTGAAAATCCGATTCTACAGCCTTCGAGCCTGGACAAATTCATTTTTGGCGTGTGGGAATCTCTATACTCTGCCGTGAAGCTTGACCCAGAAGAAATTGTCGAGCAGTTCCACGCCATCGAGCCTGGCCAGCCGCGTATGCTACTTCGCAACGATGAAGAAAGCGAATTGGCTACCCGGAACGATACTGTCGTGCAGAGCATGTTTGGCCGAATGAATGTTCTTGCGCGCAAGATTAGCCAAACGAGCAGGACGTGTCGATCGCTGGAGGTCATCGTGCAGGCTCAGTGGGTACAGGCCTTTGATGACCGCGTTGCTGAGCTCGCTTCCATCATGACGAAGGAGAAGGCGAAGAAGACTGCCATTTCAGAGGCATGTATCGACTTTGGCTGGACCGAGAAGGAATTACGGAACAAGGTTGCAATTTGGCGTGGCTACCATGACATAAAAAATGCTGGTGGCTGGGCTGCGCTGGTATTCGCGGGCATGGGCTTATACCGGTTTTGCAAGTACAGGGTGTCATTCACAGAAGACACGTTCCAGACATTACGATCACTGCGGCATCGTTTTGAAGTGTCAGCGGACTGTCTCCACCCACGCTGGCGCAGCTTACTGGCAATCGTTGGCGCCCCAGTCGAGCGCAGATACGAAGGGCATCCTCACGACTGGGTGGTCTGCGGGCCTGGGGATGAAGCAATCCCACTACCAGTCACGTATCGTCAGTGGGACCCGAACTTCACGTACACGCACCTGGACGAATCTGTGATTGACGAGGACGCATGGGGACTGTACGACCCACGTACCGTCTCGCCCCTGACCGAGCCATCGGCCTACCAATGCCAAATATGCAACGAAAGGCAGTCCGACGACCCACGAGACAACAACTGCACATGTTTTCCGAACCTTTATGGTAGTGCCAAGGCAAAATACATGCCTGTACAGGTGTACCGAACGCCGAACGGCAAAAACAATGGCCTTTTAGCATGCTGTCCATTCGAGCGAGGTGCCGCGATTGGCGAATTCGTTGGCCAGATTACATCCGGAGTCGCAGGCAAAGATGTGATGATAGGACAAACCGATCGTGCCACATACCAGATCTGGCAAGGAGAGCAAGGGAACTATACTCGCTTTGTCAATCACAGTTGTGCTCCTAACAGCCAATTTGAACGCTTCGTCTGGCTGGGAACTCAGAGGATTGTTCTCGTCAGCAAAGGAGTCGATGCTGGCGCGGAGGTCACTGTCGATTACTCGGACACATACTGGAAAGACCTCAACAAGCGATGTCTTTGCGAGAGTATGAATTGCCGCTATCGAGCGCGCACCGCACAAGTGACTAATGCATGACGGGGAACGGCATGCACAGCAGAACAAAAACTGCATTAAAGCGACCTCGTCTAGATATGAAAGATCTACATCAGCTATATATAATACAATCCTTCATTTACTGTGCGCTATTGAGCGCGGCTTGAACTTAGTATCAAAGTCCTGCGTAACGAACCATGCGTTCTTCGTCTTCCATTCACGACCCGGCGTAGCCAACTCCACCTCGAAGTTGCGCAAAAATGTCGGTACGAGCTTGTAGATTTCCAGCAGCGAGATGTTCTTCCCAATGCACGTTCGGGCACCAGCCCCAAATTGAAACATTGTCGCTTTCATTTCGCGGAGTTGATCTGGTTTCGCCTCCAGCCAGCGTTCTGGCCGGAAAGTGTCAACATCGTGGCCGAAGACTTCTGGTCTTCTGTGTAGTACCCAAGCATTGCAGCCAACGATCGTGCCACCTGGGATGCCCTCGCCGAGAATTTCGATGCCTTGTGGAGGGACGACTCGCTCTAGTAGGAGTCCTGGGGCTGGATGTAGCCGGAACGACTCTTGGATCACTGCATCTAGGTATGGCAGCTTTTGGGCCTCTGCCCAGCTGACTTTCCCGTAGTCCCGTTCGGCGATAGTCCCGTTCCGTGCAGCTTCGTCGAGCTCGTCCATCAGTTTCTTGTAGGCATGAGGACTTTTCATGAGGTGGTAGAAAACACTGCTCAGGCTGATGGAAGTTGTTTCCGATCCGGCGAAGATCATGCTCGTGCATGATGACAGGACTTGTCGGTCTGTCATGAACTGGGGATGATCGTGTTGAGCTTGCGTAAACTTCATGAGAAGATCCACAGCTTTGCCAGAGCGCTCATCTAATGACCCTTGCTGCTTGATCTTCTCCATTTCCGACGCCCGATCCGCGGACTGTTCCAGAGCAAATTTTGTCACTGCGAAGATTTTCTTGTCGATGCCCCATTTCTGTAGTTGAAGCTTGATCGGGTTCTTTTGATAGATGAGATCCAGGAATGGCATTTGCCCGACCGGAGCAGCATAGGCAAGGAAGGCACCGACGAAGCCGACAATGCCTTCGACGTCCTCATTTCGCTCCACGAATCCGAGACGCTTGCTCCATGTCAATTCGCCAATCACGTCGAACGCGAAAAATTGCAGCCATCTCGAGAACTTGCAACTCTCGCCGGTCTCAGCGTAGCGTTTGCGAGTCTGCTCAATAAAGGCGTTCATGGTACTGTCGACCAGTGGCTCGTATCCAACAAGGGAAGACATGGCGAAGGCATTATTGACGCATCTTCGGTATTTGGCGTGGAAATCTTCATCCTTTGTCGAGAAGAGTGACTGTAAGCGTTCACCCTTCGCCACAGCTTGTTGAACAGGGTCTGGTAAAACATGTAAGCTTGGGCCAGTGGCAGGGTTACATTGCATGCTTACAGAAATCTGACTTAGTCATGCCCTTGTTGAGTCCGTAGATGGTCTTGATCGCCCGTGGATCCGCGAAGGAGAGGACGTTCGGCCCGAGACGCACAATGTCTCCATGTTTTCGATGCAGCTCGATGTGTGTCCACTCAGCGCGCTCGCCTCGGACGTCGAAATATCGCCACCAGTCCGCTGTTGGGGAAAGAGTCAGCTTGCTTCTCGAACGGCATATGGAATGAGCCAGGAACGGGATGCACGTACTGTACGCCGCCAGTCGTGGCCCGGGATACTTGTTCAACCCATTGTGGAATTTGTTTCTGACGAAGTACAGGACAACGCTCAAGACGAGTACAGATGGCCAGTGGGCCAGCAGAAAGCGAATCACATCGGATGCGAACATGTTGAATGTGCGAGAACAGCAGAGTGGCTGACACCGCCGACACGAGCTCCCACGCCCTCATATACCTACACACGGACCAGGAGGGTGTCAGTCATGCCAGGCGCGACATGGAGCAGCATTGCATCTGAACGGCAGATGTTGACGACGCTCGGTATTGGCTAGGCCATATCGCCAGGCCCTCGTGCCCAGCGAGTCGGGTCCAACGCGGCCATGTCCACGCCGTCTTTCGTCAGACTACGATTGTCATCGGGGTGATGTTCCCTGTTCCGGAACTCATGGCGCCGTTTGAAGGCGAGAGTGAACTGCCGATAGAGTTGGTGCTTTCAATCCGCGTCGGCAGTTGCGTTCAGGCATCCGGAGTCGTGGGGAAGGCGCCATTGGTGCCTGAATTGCTGCCTGATCGAAGTGGCTTTCCACTCCACCCGCGCATCAGAGATTCTCTTGAACGTGCAGCGTCTCAGATGCGTGCTCTGCGTGCCGTCCAGCTTCATGATCCCAGCTGCTTTCGTGACCGCTCTCGCCGCTGAGCGCCATCGAGGTCCAGCAGAGAGCGCCGCTCGCAAAAGCTGATGAGGTCGTGCGACTTCGCGACCGACTCGGCGATGGCTGCACGATCGCTTGTACACCAGGACGGGACGTCCCCAAGGAAGCTGTCCAGCGCGTCGTCTACACTGGCTCGAAACAGCCTGTGGCAGTCCAAATGTGCCGTCGACACATCGGTGTGTGACTGCGGCATGACTCTTGCTGCAAGGAGAGCCGGCACATCGCACGAAAGAATTTGTCGACATCCCCCCAGCACGGCAACCAGCGCCACTTCTCGAGCTGTTGCTGATGGTGATGGGCGCTGCTATGGCTGCATTCCCGACTTTACCCTGGCTTGCTGACAGAGACAGCCCCTCCCTTCCTCGGGCTCTTCCGCAGTACCCACTCGCCAACTGCTCCAGGTCGCTATTGGGCTAGGGATGTTGCATACGAGATTCGGTATATAGTATATACCGTAAATTGAA
>PNEN01001739.1:0-56922 GCA_002933655.1 Cercospora berteroae
ATAATCGCGAATGGCATTACGATAATGCTCGCGAGGTAAACAGGGCCTCAAATCAAGGTGCGTGTGACCAGAACGCATGCGTCCCCATCCGGGACATCAACGGATCCCGCCGTCAACTCCCATGCACCCCACCCCACCCATATGCAGGTCATTCGAAGAATTCCACCACGATCAACTGGCATCCATGCACGACGAGTCAGCTCTTGCGCCATACAACACCCTCCACGTGACATGCACGCAGCACCATGACCGTCATACTGCTGCTGCGTGGCAACTCTGCCCTTGCCGCTTGGTCGTTTGCGTGCGCGTGGGCTGGTGTGCGCGGGCATGTCAAAGATGTGCTGCGAGCATGAGCAGAACTTCCTGTCACTGCACAGTAGATCGCACATGCTTTGACGTGGTTCGATGGGTGGCGTCTAACTTGACTACACACCAACATACAGCAGGCCACGAGCGCACAGAATACGATATTCGAGCCGGAGATGAGAAAGTAATCGACAGCAGAACGCCCCAGTATGGAATGCCGAGTCGGGGCTCACCGGCAGCTGATCGACTACCAGAGCTAGTGGTACTTGCGCGGTGGCGAACGGGTACGCATCCCTCCTGCAATGGAGGACGAGGGTAATTGCTCGAGCGACTGTGATCGATCCGTGGTCGTTAGCACAATGCATGCTGGATATGCTTCCGACGCATACTGCGAGATAACGCCCAACTGCGGCTCATGCAACTGAACGAAGACCCTCTTGGATCCTTTCCTTGCCACTCTTGGCTTCTGCACCAGATTGCAAGTTACGGGCCGCGAGTGCTGCAGTCAGCGTACGGTCATGAGACTTCGTCGGGCATTGTACCGGGCTACACGAAGGGAACGTAAGCCACCACTGCTCGTAATCGGTGCCGGCGAGGGCGCTTCTCGGAACATTGCGTCGGCGTAGCAGACGTGCCGTCCTGTATAGCAGAGGACAATCTGAAGATGACCAGCTACCACAGCACCTCACCCAAGTCTGCCCTCGGACCAGCAAATGAAATATCGCCAAGCCTTCCCGACCTCACCTCACTTCGATCCAATTCCCACTTCCTCTCCATAACACCATCATCTCCATCCGATATCCCTCCACCTTCTGCACTCTCCAAATCTTATCGAAAAGAGGTGAAGTCCAGCCTCATCCTCCATCATCCTCGTGACTCTCCACTCTCCACTCTCCACTCTCATTCCAAGGCATACCCCTGCAGAAGAGCCTCCATGTTTCAGATTTGCCTTAGGAGAAGTGTGATATAGATCTAGTCTCGCAGGAGAAGCTTCCTTTTACCGATTGGAGAAGGATAGGATGCCGTTGAACTCGGAAAGAAAAGGGAAGGCTCGATCTCTTCTCGACTCGCGATGACTTCCGAGCACATGGCGTTCGTCACTACGTATTTCGTTCATTTGATGAGTTGACTCGTGCTTCCTGGTCCCGGGCGCGTGGCTCAACATTATTCTCTTCTCTCTGTTCCTGTATGGAAGAGGCATCTTCTTCTCATTTCGTGCGCGATCACTTGGGAGTCTTATTCAGTGGATACCGTCTGCTCGGACAATGCACTTCTCGACTCGGAATTACCTTTCTCTCTCTCTCTCTCGCGAAAGTTGGTGCTAAATGCAAGACCCTGCAGTATCGCTTCCGACTGTAGCCTTTTTTTTTTGGAGGAGTCGAAAGTGGCTGGTCACCGCTTTTCCTTTTCTCGACATTTTTCTGATGCCATCTTCGCTCCTTCGATTGACTTTGTACATATCTTCATCACTTGGTTCTTGGTCCTTCGCGACGCATCTTTCTCTTCCCTGCGCTCATCGACGCGACCTCATCGTTGAGATTGTTCGCTGATGATCCAAGTATTCATCGACGAGCGCTGTGGTGATTTGACGAGCCATAGTTCTGTGACACAAGGGTTGCTTGTCTGACTATCCGGGTCTGCGAGTCATTTTCAAATGGCGCAATACGCGCCGGGCCTTGTTCGGTTCCTCTGAGTCAGTGGCGTCAATGGTAGCGACGACAGATATGGGAGTAGTTGGTTCCTTGCATTGCGAGCGTATGCATGTTCTAGGAGAATGCCCACATGATCTGCTGGGGAAATGAGGACTTCTGAGAGCTGAAGAGGAGGTTGTAGCAACGGCAGCCTGCTTTTGAACACCATTTTGGAGGGGTGCTGCTGGCCTTGCGAAAAGGATGCTTGCTTGCTGTTGCCGGCAGCAGAAAATATCAGATTATCCCGTCAAGCATCGGCTTCAGCACCTTGAGCATTCATTCAAATTTTCATGCAGGTCAACTGCTTCCCTTCGCCTGCCACAACCGCCCTACAACCTGCGCAGTCTCCAACAACTGCTGATCCGTAAATCTCGCAGAAACCAACGACAACCCAACAGGCATAATACTCTCCCCTTGAAACCCCGGAACATGTATCACCGGGCAATGCAGCACAGTCCACATCGAATTAAAGCTCATATCGCCCGTCCACTCCAATCCAAGCGGCGCTTCATCTGGCACAGAAGGTACAATAACCACATCATATTGGTTCGCAATCGAGTCCCAAACAGACCGCAATCGAGCACAATTATCATAGGCCTCCAATTGTTGTTTTCGCGTGTACTTCTTCCGATCTTCGACGTGGCCTTGGATGGAATCTTCGAGCTTGGATTTGTCGGCGAGGTAGGCTCCGAGGAATGACGCCTGACCTTCTTTTGCGATGATGATGTCGTGCCAGTCGTTGAGGTGAGAGAAATCTTCTGGGAGCTCGAGATCTGTTATTTGGGCGCCTGCGGTGTTCAACAAAGATTTGGCTTTCTCCCACGCGCCTTGTGTTCCGGGTCCGGCATTGGGCCATAAGGATGTTTTGCAGAAAGCGATGCGCGAAGATCGAATTGTGAAAGGCCGTGCAGGGCTATCGTCTTGTATGCTGTATGCATCCAAAAGCAACTTCAGATCGTCAATGGTCCGCGAGAAGAAGCCACAGGTATCGTTTGTCGTACTCCACTGCCCGATTCCTTCTCGCGAGACAGCTCCCCACGTGGGCTTGAATCCGTAGCATCCATTGAAGGCTGCAGGCCGGATTATACTCCCTCCCGTCTGCGTTCCTAACGCCACTGGAACCTGGAAATCAGCTACAGCAGCTCCCGAGCCTGACGAGGACCCTCCCGGAGTTCTGTCTTCTGCATGAGTGTTGCTTGTCAGGTTCTGATGCCAGTTCCCTTGTTTGGAAGAAGCGAACTCGGTGGTAGCCGTCTTCCCGAATATTAATGCCCCTCGAGCTCGTAGCACGGCAATGGCTGCCGCGTCTGTTGCAATTGGTTCAGTGCTTTCGAATAGCTTCGAGTTGTACTGCGTTGGCATGTCTTTGGTCAACATGATATCCTTGATGCCAACAGGTATGCCATGGAGAGGACCGCGACTGGGAAGAGGCACCCGGTCCAAGGCTTGTGCTTGCTTCATGATTTGTGCTTTGTCGAGATGCACCCAAGCTCGGACAGCTGCATCTCGCTCGGCAACTCTAGCCAACAATGCTGTCGCATAAGTCTCGCATGTTATCTGGCCAGATCGGATCAAGGAAACTGCTTCGGCGCCGGATAGTTCATGGAGCGTACGGCTCTCGATTCTGGTCTGCTTGTTCGCCATAATGAATGCTGATGTGGGCGAATGATAGTGAGCGGTTTGGCCTTGGAGAAATGGTCGAAGACTGCTGCCGAAAAGAAAAGATGAAAGTGGATCTTGGTCGACGGCGCGCGCCCTACTCGTCGAATGTCGGTTAGTGATACTCCGAACACTCACTGAACCTCATGATGATAGCCTTGCCAGTCCATGGGTCAGGTCGACCCGGCGGCATGATGTGCAGTACGAGGAGCCGACTCCGCTCAACCGAAAGCGAAGTTCAACGGCTTCCAAAGTTCATCCGCTCCCGTTCGCATTGACGACACTCGTGGAACAAGGTGATAAATCCTTCTCGCGAATAGCTACGAATCCGGCCGTGGCTGCGATAGCTCGCAGGCTACAATGGTGCGCGTCCTTGAGTACAGCAAGTGTGCACTTAACCCCGAAGCTCCATAAAGAACGCTCTACGCTCCAAGGTTTGTTGACTTCGGTGTGATGCTTCTGTGTCAGTGGATCACATCACGCGAAACTTTCAGCCTGAACCTATTACCAGCCCCGGCAATACTGCAACCATGAAAGTCATCCTCACAGGTGCAACAGGCCACATTGGCGGAGCAGTTCTTCAGCGTCTGTTGGCCGTGCCAGCAGTGACATCCATCATCGTGCTCTCGCGTCGAGAACTCACAATCAAAGACGCCAAACTCAAGACCATCATCATCAAAGACTTTCTCCATTACGAAAAAGATGTTCTGGACCAACTTGCAGGAGCCGAAGCATGTATTTGGGTTCTCGGCACTCCGACTCAAGGCAAGGACGTCCACGATGATATGACGTTTGCAGCGACCACAGCATTCGCCGAGAATGTCCTGCCTACGTTAGAGAAGGGGAAGCAGTTCCGTTACTTGTATACCAGCGGAGCTGCTGTTGAACGGGACCAGAATGCGAGCTTGTGGTTCCTGGACAAGACGCGCAAATTGAGGGTGGGTCTCTCGCTCTTGGACCTGGAGTTTATGCTGACGATACACAGGGCGTGGTAGAACTTGGTGTTGTCGATCTCGAGAAGCAATATGGTGAACAGTGGAAGTCGTATATTGTGCGACCCGCGGCTGTGACGACTGGCAAGCCCATATGGTCGTTCGTATTTGGAGGTTGGTGGATTCCAAAGGAGGAACTAGCGGCGGCGATGGTTGACATCGCTGTGAATGGCGGAGAGAAGCAGACGCTGGAAAGTGCTGAATTATGGCAAAGAGGGCAGGCGTTGTTGGACCAGCAGTGATGAACGGCCTCGTTTTACTGCAATGGCAGGATATGTCAGCCAAATTTCACTGCTCCGAGTGGTTGACCACAAGGCGATCTTGATGCGCATCGTATTCGCCCACATCGGACATGTTCCGCGTCTTGCATGCAGTTATTGTTTGCTCGGATGATTTGGAGTGGACTGGAGAACGAATGGGAGACATCAATATTTGATATGTTCGGAGGTCGGATGCAGACCACCAATGAGCATCGAAGCCGATATCGATAGCGTCAGAGCTCAACTAGCGCCGTGTCAAGCATGAAGCTCGAGCTCCTCCAGCCATCTCATATTCGGATGCTCGAGCTCCCAAGAAAAAAACTCTTCACAACCGCCCGTACCGAACAACATACGTACGCCAGACTGGGCATCGTCCAGCCTTAAGCAGTACGCGTAAACACCATACGAGTCCGCCGGGCTTCGTCGCTTCCCTGCGAGCACTGCCCGCTGCCCAATGCCCAACAGAAACTCACAAGCCGCGGAAGGCCGGGATAGTCCTATATGCAAGCTTCCGTCACAAGAAGGCTGACCTTGATCGAGGTGGATGCGCATGAAACTGGTAAGAGCGGCTGACCTACCGACCTTCCTTCTTCCTTTTTCCTATCCCCAACCTGTCGTTCGCCTGTTCGCCGTTCGTTGTCGCGAAAGTCTATCGCCTCGTCTGCTTGCGTGCTGGGTAGGGCTGGAGGAGGTTGCTGTCGCTGTGTTTGCTACTGTATTGCTTGCCGGGATTCGCAAACAGAATACACCAGACGGAAAAGAAAAGCCCTTCGACGCGATCTTAACACAAGCTTGAGCTCGAGCTCGAATTGCCAGGATGATGCGCTTCAGTTGCGATGCGATGCGATCGCGCATATGGAGTGCGATAATATTTGCGTTGAGTGCTTCGACAATGGTACTGGCGCAGAACGTGGAGAACTTCACCGGATCATTACAAATTGTCAATGGGCAAGGGACATACAGTGGGACATCTGGCGGCGGTAACAGTGGTAGTGCAGCCGGATCTCCAGCAGTGCAGGCGCAATGTCCAGCGAACTACCCTGTGAGCTGTACAAACATACAGCAGCCTTACTAGTAGGTCCAACCTTGTCTGATGGATATCTGTGAGAGGAGCATACTAACGGGCTTGCTCTTCAGCTGTTGTCCCGCCGACAATTACTGCTCTTGGGCAAACAGCCAGGTCGCCTGCTGTCCGAACGGCAAGACATGCTCAGGCTACGCGCAACCGACTACCACCGTATATCAGCAGCAGCAGCCCACAACTGTAGTGGTGGCCCCGGCAGCCGTGACTACATATTATCAGCAACCTCAGACCACAGTCGAGAACCAAGGATACGCGGGACAGTATTGTAAGACCCTGGTTGCGGTGGGGCCCGGGCTACCAACTACAGAAGCAGGAGATTGTGGCACGATCTTGATCGTCGAGGCAGACGCGATACGAGCGGCTGTGGTGAATTGGATGAAGGCGATTGGCATGGTTGTTGCGTTGCAACTGTTGGGCGGCATTGTGTTCATGAACCGATGACAGGAAGTTTGCATTGGGAGTCTCGAAGCTTTGCAACATACGACAGTTACGCGACCACGAAGATATACGGTTCACACCAGAAACGGCAATTTGTTTCCATTTCCTAGCCCGTCAAGGAGCTTGGACAGGCATCATGAAGCTGGAGCTTGAGCACAAGCGTTGATGTTATATTGCTGCCACCAAGTCTCCGGCCATGGGCTTTCCAATTCAAATACCATTATGTTCAATATCCTACCTACCACACTCTCATTCTCTCCTGCTACAGCTGTTATGTTCGCATTGGCATACACATGCTTCTTGTCCCGATGTACTGCCACGCGACCATGACGCTGATCACCTACGAAATGTGACATCATGCTTTGAATCCTTGGATTTGGGTCGCGTGTACCTCACTTTCTCCTATACAATGTACAACATGCATTCGCTTGCAACACACCTCTGTGATCCCTAGTTCTTCCACCATGGAGCCGCTGTTGTCGCGGCTGGCTGTGAGGGCTGCTCCGCGCGCACAGGGTCTACTCATATCGAGGACAGCAGCTTGGAGAACCGCCGCGACATCAGCCACCGCATCGCAACTTCGCCTCCAACGACTATTCGCTACAACCGATCCCTCTAGAGTCAGAGAACAGAAGAAACCATTCGATACGGCCTCTGCCCCCGACAGTCATTATTCCCAGCCTGCCTCAAATCTATCCAACAATGTCACACAGCAAGAGAAGGATCACTTCAAGCGCGTGGAGGAGCAGTCGAAAGAACTGCAAGCGCGAAGCCCGTGGATGCACGATGGTAGCGACGTACCTCCAGTGGCACGACAGCGGAGTGCTGGAGCCATGACTAAGGGGAAGCTCTTGACAACACCGAGCAGGATGTTGAAGCTAATCGTGCCTCTGACGACGAGAGACACCAACAATGACCGCAAAGATGTGGAACCACTGGCATTACTGGTCCATCCTCAGCAGCCGCTGAGCTACCTCGAACGATTGATACAGAGCGAGATACCCTTTCTAGAGGACAAGGACGGAAAATCACGGCCACCAAACGTGACATTTCGAGCAGAAGACAGCATGGAAGAAAGCATGGGGCCAGATGAGACTCGCGAAGAGCACAAGAAGTCCAGAGAAGCTGCAGAGGAAGTTGAGCAAGAGGACTCGGTGCAAAACGGGGACGAGACCATGATGGACGGCAAGCGGGAAAAGACTGGTGTGATATCAGGCTCACAGAAGGACAAGCGAAGTGAGGAAGATAAACAGACACCACCAGCAGATTCTTCGCATCCTAACTTTGTGCGCTGGAGCCCATCCACCGAGATTGGCGATTTTATTCGAGACGCGGCCAGAGGCAAGGAGTTCGCTGTGGACATTGAAGGAGCCCCAGAACCCATTTACGTCGGCGTCCCCAGCTTTCACGACCGCACATATTATCTTCGAATGCGATTACGAAAGGTCTCTACGCGAATCTCGAGTATGGCGGATATCAAGCAGGAGTGCGATGAGCTCGCCCACCGCGGAGCGAAGAACGTCGCCCGCCTCGGCTTCACGGGACTCGTAGGCTGGTGGGGCATAGTATTTTATCTGACTTTCGAAACAGAACTGGGATGGGACACGATGGAGCCTGTCACATATTTGGTGGGATTGACCGGTATCATAGGAGGTTACATGTGGTTCCTCTACCACAACAGAGAAGTCAGCTATAAGAGTGCGATGAACTTCACTGTTAGCCGGCGGCAAGCGCAGCTGTACAGCGCGAAAGGTTTTGATCTGCCTAAGTGGGAGATGTTGGTTGAAGAGGGCAACCGCTTGCGTCGAGAGATCAAGATGGTCGCGGAGGAGTACGATGTTGAGTGGGATGAGACGAAGGATGAGGGGGACGAGAAGGTGAGAGAGGCTTTGAGGAAGGAGAGGAAGAAGTCTGAGAAGAAGGAAGAGCAAGATGATGAGAAGGATGGCAAGAAAGAGAAAGACGATGATGATGATTGAGCAGATGAGAGGCTTGCGAGTACTAAACATCGACAGCATCGGATGTGGGACTAGAGGTTCCTGAGGTTCAAAGCATAGCGAGGCTGGGATAGGTTGCATTGGACGTAGACCTTGATGATACCCTAGACTGTAACAGAATGATATTATTAACATCTCTACCTGCTTTCCATAGCAGCGACGGCAGCGAAGCACAAGACCCCAGTCCTGGTTGCCAATCCGGATGGAAGTCTATGGGCCGGTGTTGCGGGATGTGATGGGTGAGCGTCGAGCGCCTCCGCGCCAAGGAAACGAAGTGAAGCGAAGTGAAGAGCGAAGCAAACGCTGCACATGCAAAACTTAAAGTGGAGCTCAAGGCGGCACAAAATAAGCACAACCTCGAAACCCCCCGCGACAACAACTCCATTACACGCTTTCATCAACATGTCCCGCGCAAAGACCAAGAAGGCGAAGCGCCTTCGCGAGTCGAGCGGCCTAAGTACAATGCCGCCACCCGCAAAAGTTCCACGTCGACACAGAAAGCAGCAGTGGGCCTTCGCTATGCTCGACGGCGGCTCAAACAATACGTCCCGACCCAATACCAAATGTGCACCTCAGCAAGACGGAGTAACAATGAAGGATACACCGCAAAGCGACTTGAAGGTCAGTCTAATCCCATGCTCACGCGAGCCACTTAGCGTCACTCACATTGACTAACAAGGCTCAGAAAGCGAGTGACGACGAGCAATCCTCCATCGCACTGTGTACATACGGAGGCGACGAAGTAGCCGACGACGAATCAGACGCAGTGGAATACGATGGAGTCACCTATCGCATCGAGACCCACGGCAAATCCTTGTTCGACAAAGCTCGTTACTTGTCCTACATCCGCGCGCGCTGCGGCATGAGAGTAGAAGACCTCATCGACACTGGCATCATTCCCAAGACCAGTGACACGGACGAGCCGGAGAATGAGCTAGACTGGAGCATGCTATTGCTCAGACGACTCGTCTGGCTGGTGGAGATCACTGTTGATGTCAGGAAGATCAATTCCGAGCTTAAGCGGGCTGTCAAGACGCGTATGGATCGTCATCGCACAAAGAAGAGCTACATTACGCACGTCATCGTTGGAGAAGTGGTAGAGATCTTCAGAGAGCGAAGCATCGCCAGGGCCAAAGAAGAAGGAGTAGAGTGGAGAGAGAGATTGGGATTGTAGGCAGCTGAGCAGGAGCTAGATGCGACAGAGCATGTGCCCGCGAAGCATAGTGTAGGAATGAGATGTGCTTCGTAGACGGCTGTGCACCGCCTTGCCAGTCACCGCTCCCTCGAGACTTGTTCAGCTAGCAGACAAAGGCTCTACTTGCGACACGCCTAGTTCGGTCTTGGCTCCTCTTCATCCAAAATACTTTTCGTACCAATGCCTCCCCGAGCAAGCAGAAATTTTATCGACCCCAAGCCCGATACTTGTCATGCCGGCACAATAGGACTTCATCCTCTTCACGTTTCTTCATCTTCATAGGCTGTCCGAAAGGTCCCTTGAAAGTCGCAACCTGAGCTTGAATATTCTTCCAAAGGACGCCACACTTGATGCGATCGTTCGGCTCAGTCTCCAGGCATCGATCAATCAGCGCAACCATTCGAGGCGGTAATCGATCTTGCACTCCACGGCCGTACGTTGGTGGTGCATTACCAAACCGAAAAGGTTTCACATTGGTCTTATCAAGATTGGCCAATGCAAGCATTACGCGACCGAGTGACCAGATGTCAGAGGCTTCCGATGGCTCATGATCCCCGTATAACGAGTGATCTGATCCCTCATATGGCAAAACCTCTGGCGCCATCCATGCGGCTGTGCCTGCCCGCCGCGTAAGGTGATAGCCGGCGCTCTTGGGAACCACAAGGCCCCAGTCAGCGAGCTTCACAATCGGAAGCTCTGGCCAAACATCAGCATGTGAAGCCGCCAGCAGTATATTTGCAGGCTTGACGTCTCGATGTATCACAGGAACGATTTTCGGCGGTCGGTGGGTATTTTCAGGAAGACTTCCTTCGTGAGCGAGGCATAAAGCTGAGGCTAATCCTTCGAAGATGCACCAGAGCAAGCGAGGTGAGATTCTCCTGAAAGCATCGTCAGCTCAGCAGAAGGAGTGAGTGAGTTAGCGTAAATCACGTACCAATTTACAGCAGTTCCTTCGGCGGTCTGCAATTCCTGTGCTTCTCGATGTGCCTCTATGAGATCCTGAAGGGTCCCGTGTTCGGCATATTCCACGTAAATTCTGCGTCTCGTCAGTGAGTCTGCTTTACTGCACTCTGTTTACGATTGCAAATCAGAGCTTCAGGCCGTTCGACTCTCGTTTCGCGAGTGGTGGACTGACCTGTACATGTTTTTTCTCGGCGTAAGCCCTTGTCTCGTGGTATTCTACGATGTTGTCAGATCCGGGCAGAACTTTGAGCTGTGTGACGATCTCAAATTCCAGTGGTGTTCGAGAATCAATGTCGCCTGCCCAGTAGGCAGCATGGTCCCAACGACCGTTGTTGAGGTACGTGTCTTTAAGAACTTGTCTGTTGACATATCGGGCTTGGGCGTCTAACTGGACCCATAAAGTGGCGGTGCCATAAGCTCCAGCACCGACCTCGCCTTTGTAACACCAGAGTCCAGGCTGGCTTCCATCGTACCCAATTTCCTTCGCCGTTGCCACACGATCTTCCGGAATTTCATCAGGACGATATGTCAAGTCGTTGTCGACAAAAGCCTTCTGCATCTTGGCGAGTTGCTGTATTAGACGTTCCTTCTCGGCGGGCTGCGCATTCCGTTTGCGTTTGTTCCATTCTGCTATGTCAAATTTGGCCTTTCCAATTTGACGGTCTTCCTCACGAGATCGAGCGCCTGGATAGCGATCGTCTCGCCGTTCAGACTTGGTGGCATTATTAGCTCCTCCGGCTCGAACTTGGAGTACTTGTCAAATATCGAGCGTACCTTCTGAATCTGCGAGACATTAGCGTTGAGGTTCCTCTCAAGCCTCGAACACAGTAAGTTCCAGCCTGCAGCCCAGCGTGCTCGCGAGGGTGCCATGCATCTGCGCTCCCGATCATCATAAACGCAAGCGCGACTCTTTTTCCACAGCCAGGAGCGTTTCTCTCCTTGATCAGCTTCCGCTTCCTCGATATATCGATCCCATTCTGGTACGCGAAACAGCCACGCGGCGCCGTAGGGGCAACCCCTTCATCGAGAACGTTCTCCATCATCTGCTCTTCCATCTGGCGGATCTCACCTCTCTCTTCAGGGAACCTTTCGGCATGTTCGCTCCATTCAGATGCCTTGAACCAATCCTCAAAACTACAGGGCATCTCTCCTGCTTGTAAGACTCCATCGATCATGTTCTGTCGTTGTTCTTCTATGCGGGTCGCCTGCTGATCACTCTTCGCATCGCAGCTAGCCATCCACCAGCTGGCTTGGCACAAGTATGTATCACAATCTTGTGGCTGGCAGATCCGGTTTGCCATGAGATCTTGCAGCATCCGGTCCCTTAGCGTAATTGTCTCCTTTCGGTTCGATGAGTCTCTCATGGCATCTTCCCAAGACCGCACTTCCAAGAACTCTCGCGGAGGTCTCCCGGTCTCCAGTTTTCCCTCTCCAACAAGCTTGAGCATGATAGACCTTGATGATCTCAAGCGTGCTTCTCCAATAGTCATACCCTCCTTCACTCTGTTTGCATCAATGTATTCTTTCCATTCCGTGTCACGATAGACAGTGGGCTTGACGACGTTCTGGTAGAAGCCAAGCCATTATCCAACGTCACGGCCGGGGTGGTTGGTGGTCCATTCCGTGAAGAAGTTGTACGTCTGTCCGAAGTCCATGCTTTCGATCTCTCGGAATTTCCGAAGCAGTTCGGGCAAGGCTTCGCTCGTATCAGTCGCTGGATCATTGTTTCCAGCACCAGAAGCTTCAGGGCCCGAGTCACGAATACGGTCAGCACCCGCCTAGTCATTGAGAATCATGCGGCGACCTTGTTTTTGAAGCTCTAAATGTTTTCCATTGGGTTCATGGTTGCTATCGCGCGCTAACGTGGTTTTGGGGCTACGAGCTGTGCTTACGCCCGCGGCTTCTGACTGACGGGTTCCAACGTTGTCGCGACTAGTGTGCTCAGCATTGGAGGCCCTCTCATGCCCGATACGAAGGTTTTCGTTAAGATCATGCTGTGCCGTCTCAGGTTCCTCTTCTCGGTCGTCGTCGGAGTTGTTTTGTGGTGGAGCGATGGGTGCTTTCCTCGAAGTTTTCTGCCGTTTCCTGCTCTCCGGTGGAGGCGCACCAACCGCTCCATCACGATTCTTCCTCTTTCTCAAAGTGCGACCCCCATTCGTAACAGAAGAAAGTTGCAAGTTCATTGCACAGTAGGCGCGCTTGAATCTCGCCTAAGCTTTGTATGAGTAGGTGTCGGACTCCTTGCCTGTATCGATCGTGCATGTTTGGGGCTTAGTTGCACGGAGTAGTCTGTACGCAGCAAACACTGCGTTGTTTTCTCACCCAACCGGTTCCATAGACCGCTGTCCAAGCATGGAAGCTTCGACACAGTCCTTCAGGCTTCCAAAGTGCACGTTTCTTCCCACGAGGCCCGTTGCATAATGTGCATACTTTGCCGAATTCGTCATGATATTATCTTGCAGAGGATCCTCATGCGTGATTGTAGACTCCTGAATCATGCACCAGCATGTATCCGTGATGACTTCCGCGCCGAAGTCCTCCAGTATCATCGCTATACCTTTCGATGTGGTCTTCTGGTGAATATCACGACTCGTTGTAATCATAAGACGTACTTTACTATGTTTGATTCTCATCTTACCTTCGCTGTCATGAAGCAATTGAGCCAACGCCTCGAACTCCTCAAAAGAGAAGTGTGGATTTCCGAGAGCAATGACACTCACAGAAGGCTCAACTGCAGTGTTGAGTCTCGTGAAACACTGCCTCAGGTCTGTTATTTCGAGGCGCTGCCTGAGCATCTCCGGGCGGAGAATACAATGCTCCGGCGTGACGCCCCTGACATGAAACATGCTCGCCGAAGAAGTCGTCGCGAAAGCTGCTCCAAACGCTTTCAGATCTGATATTCTAGGTTTGCTGTCTTCGAGGCCGAGCACGAGTGGAATACGATTGCCGCTGAGCCCTCCAACACAGTAGCCAAGTATGGACCAGAAGAGATCCTTGTCAAAAGTCGTAGAATCTGGGGGAGGTGCATTGATAGCGATCGAGGGCAGGCGTCCCGCGGCTGTATGACATCCAGCCAACGGAGCACGACCAACAAGTGCGATGCAGACATCGATGAGATCCGGATACTTTTGCGTCTTTGCGCCCAAAACGCTATTCGCGAACACTACTGCGTTCGACTCCGCCCAGGCGACTTGCTCGCCGGACGAGGGAGCGCTATCAAGCAAATAAGGGGCACAAGTGAAAGTGGGCCTTGCACCCATCATGACATAAGCATTTGCCAGTTTGTTGGCATTCGCTGCGAACTCCTCGTCGATGCTATGACTTTGCCATCGCTGCTGGTCGATGCTGATTGCATTCATAGTCGTAGGCACGATGAACTTCGCATCGCCGAGCGCAAGAAGTCGTTCTGCAAACATTAGAATTGCGGGGCCTGTGTATAGAACGGAGTCCAAGTGTGCCTGGGTAACGTCGATGAGCTCGGTCGCTCCCTGAACTTTTGCAAAAGTAACGAGGATTTTCATCGCTCTAGCAGCAGCGCCTCCCCGATGCCTCTCAAGTATAGCAAGGTCGCTCGCATTCAGATTGACACCAGTCGAATCGAATTGGCGTTTTCCGGGGAAACCGTTCGGTGAACCGAATTCCATCGGCACAGCTGCGTAATTGCGCCGCGCAGTGATGAATCCGTTTCGAACATTCACGAACTTTCCCTCCATTCCTCTCAGCCTGTCAAAGTCCTTCTTCTCATCTGTGACCACAACCGGCAGCTCACGCCCAAATAACTCTCGGGCAACAGCCACTCCTGCCGTGACTATTTCCTCCCTGTCCCTGAAGATCAAGGCCTTAGGGGCAGTCGCATTCAATAACATCTCCAGTATCACAGTGCTTCCCGTACAGGAACCCCTGCTTCCAGGTATCGCCAGGATTGCGCCTCTCAGGCTGATGCCACAGAGATCATGATGTGCATCAACAACTTTGCCAGTAGAGGGGTCGGTGCCGCCCCAGAAGCTCAGAGGGACTGGAGAGAAGAGCAGAACGCCAGTATCGCTACTGGGCTCCTCTTCTGAAAGCAAAGAATGGCAGTGAATTTCCATATTGGAGGCGAACTGTTGCAGATGGCATTCATTGGGCGTAGGCCTGGAGGTGATGCGGATACTTGTGCTTTGCTCGTTCGTACCGACTGAATGATTGATTTGTTCGTACTATGCAGATCGATCGGGTCGAAGTGTCTGTTCATGAAGCAAGTTAGGTCGGCAGTGGAGACCGTCAATCGTCGGGGCTCGGCCCGGTCGGCCTGCGCCCAATGCTTCGCTTTTGTCGCTGCTATGGCAAGCACCACCTCACGCATCACAGACCCGTGGTAGGCCATCCGGATCGACAAGGGAAGCTGGAGCCCAGAGTACCTGTGAGCGAGGCCCAGAAACCAATGAGCCATTCTGTTCCACGCGCCTTCGTATCGTCACCACGTCCACCACCGAAGCAACACTGACCATGAGGTGGCACTAAGGAAGGTCGCGTCAATCGAATCACGTTTGGAGCGGCATGATCATTCCTCTTGCTTTCGAGCATCCTTGCGAATCAGAGCTGCGGATTTGTCTCTCGCATTGTCTCACTTTGGGAGCTCCTAGCCGGCGGAACATGAGATGCCTTGCAACTCGACCGCTACACCGGAGTCACCTCTCCCTTTCCAACATCCTCGCTTTTCCATGGTCCGACCTCCTCGAGAGGACGATTGCCCCTGCTCACAGATACAGTCGGATTCTGAGCCATTGGATCCAAGATTCGGCGGGAGCAAGTAATACCTTAAGCGTAGGGAGATTCGGGCGGTGAAGGAAGGGTGTTTGTTAATGGGGCTCCGGGAGTTGCTCGTAAAGCGTGTGCTTGTTCCAAATGAAACCACTTCGGAATCTGGACCATTATTCGTCTCAGTCTGCTCACTGACACTGCTTTTGACTGAACGATGATATGCACCACATTCTTTATAGCTGAGCACTTGTGGTTTCGGAGCGACTGATCCGGTAGCAAAACCAACACCGGCACAACGAATTTTTTCAGCACATCCTCGACCGCTCCCGGCATCCCTGGAGTTCAGTCCGCACAGTCCGGTCGATAGGCCTGCCTTGCGAGCAATGAGAACTCCTTACACCTGCATATAGTGCCAATGTGTCAACCTCTGATGTCGTGCAACCTCTTCTTCGCTTGCTGTTCCCATCAAACAGACCCCGGATCAGCACGCATCTTCTTGAGAACGACCTGCACGAAACCCTGCGAATCCGGAAACGACTTCCACCGCGGACCAGGCGCTCTCTGAGGATCCGACCGGCTTTTGACCGCCTAGCCGCAGGACGGTGACAAGAAAGATGCGAATGCCTGTGCTAAAGGCTTGAGAAAACGAACGAATCTTTACCATTTCGATCTCTCACAGTATTGATCCCAAAATACAAAGCAAATATAGCAAAGCAACTCGCAGCCGAACGAATGATATAACATCGACTGTGGGTATCAAGAACGTTATGCAGATGCAATCCAGTGCAAGAAAATCGCCTCACTGCTTCCACCAGCACACCGCCACACACTTGATTCTTGCCCACTCACTCAAAAGTTAACGCCCCATCGTCTCAAAGAAGAGACAAGGTTGCAGCTTCTCCACGCGGCACACCCATGCCAAACTTTCTCCGCTCGTCTTCAGATAAGAATGCCATGCCAAACTTTTCCTCCCTTTCCTAAAGATCGATTAAACTCTGACCTTGCTGTTGCTGCTGCTGGCCAGGTCTGGGTCCAAATGGGTTGCCTCCACCAAAGCCAGCTCCAGGGCCGCCGAATTGCGCCGCGGGGCCAGTTTGTGCAGGATATTGCGTCGGAGGCTGGCTGAAAAAGGGATTGTTGCCGGTCTTCGCGGCCTCCAATCTGCCCATCGAGCCAGCACCAGCAGAGTTGACATATGTGCCAGGAGCTGTGTGTTGAGCAGGAATACGGAGATCTCCAGTGTTTCCAAAGGTATCCTGTCCTTCGCCGCTCGACAATAGTTCGTTGAGCTTCGCCTGATAAGGATCGACTGGCCTTTGCGTTTGCTGAGGCTGAATCGGTGATGGAGTCGGTTGTGGGACCGAGAAGTTCTGGATTGGGTTCGGCCTCGTCTGAAATTGCTGGGTTGTCTGTTGCTCTCGGAGAGTGTCGAGTGTGGGTTGTTTGAATGGGGAGGCGGTCTGTCGTTGGGAGTGCGATGCGAAGGGGTTGTTTGATCCGGTTGGCTGTGGGGCGATACCTGATTGCGTCTGGCTGTTGCTAGTCGCCCATGGGTTGTTCGAGCCAGCTTGAGCAGTGGGCTGCTCCTGGATTAGCTGTTGCTGTTGCCCGAATGCACCTCCATTCATCTGATTTGCCCAAGGATTGAAGGTATTTTGTGGCTGCAAAAACTGCTGAGCCGGCTGCTGCATTTGTTCCCAGCCCGTTTGTTGGGGCTGTTGGTGACCATAGCCGTTTTGGAATGCGGTCTGCTGTTGTTGCAAGCCGGTAGGTTGGCTGTAGGCATTGTTCAAATATCCAGTTGCCTGGGGTTGCTGCTGCTGCAAAGGATTGCCGAACCAGTCTACAGCGGCTTGTTGCTGATAGCCTTGGTTGAAGCCTGTTGGCTGAGGAGCCTGATCCGGGGTGTTGTCAAAGAGCAAATCCTCCTGTTGCTGGTCCTCCAATTGCCGCTTGCGAAGCTCTTCCTCTTCTTTGCTCAACTTTATGGCCTTCGCCAGGTCATCATCGGTGTCAAAGCCACTGCGCTGCGCTCTCCTTGCAGCATCCTCCTCTGCTTCGTTCTTGGACGCTTCAATGGCTAGTCTATATTCGAGATCGTCATCGTCGTTTTGTGGTCGCCTTCGCTGCTGCTCTCGCTGCTTAGGCGTTGGGTCGCCCCCGAGACCAAATTCCTCAAGTCCGGTAACGCGCGATTTCCACGATCCCCTGTTCGCTCGTTCAGAACGCAGTCGCTCTTCGTCCAGGATCAAAGATGTCAGCTCCTTGGCAGAATGTCGGACTGAGTACTAGTCAGCATTTCCTGCGTGTCTTGTGCCTCTTCAAGACATACTGCTTGCTCCAACATCTCTTCCGTCTTCATCAATGTGAATGAATTCACGCAAGGTCTTGATGATGTAGATGTTCTTCCTAGCCCATGTAACCACCAATTCCGAGCCTTCATGTAGACAATAGTCCAGGACTTTCAAACTCTTGAGCACGTGCCGCCAGTTCTTGCCCTTGTCATTCAACCGCTTGTCCAGCATGTCCATGACCTCGTAGAAATCGGTTGAGCTGCGTCCTCAGTTAGTAAGAGTCACCGTGTTGCCCAACAAAGACACGCAGGACGTGACAACGGCGCATGGGCTACGATCAGGACAGTTCGCACCTGTTGTAAGTGATTCGGGCGACATCCGCCATATCTGCGCCCGTGGGCCCCCATGGATCATTGCTCGTTGCTGTGTCGCGCGGTCAGCGGCTGCTCAATGGTGACACCTTCCTGAATACTGTCACCCACCATTTCGGACCTTCACTTGTACAGAAGAGTAGCCCTTGGTTACATTCTTCACGCTTCGTAGAACGGAGGACATCTCGGCGGATTAGGCTGCAACCAATGTTGCGCTGGGGGGCAGTTGCTGTCGCCTTGTTTGTTCGGATCACTGCAAGGCTGCAGATTTGGTCCAGAAGTGTCGGATCGCCGGACGTCGCGGGTGGTGGAGTTGAAGAAGTGTTTGTTGGAGCTCTGCGGAAGATCACTGACTGGCCTTCCACAATGCGCGGGAGATGATGTCAGCTGGGAGCGACGAATGAGGCTCCTGTGGCAGTCGGCTTCGCTAGGAACTCGGCGGCGCGGTGGCAGGATACACAGCCGCGGTCTGGTGAGAAGATGACTGAAGTGAATTGCGCAGTAGCAAGTGGCGAAATGAAGCTGCCTGGACCAATTGCTCTCTGCAATGCTTGGACGGGGACGTTGCTTGCGCGTTTTCCTCGACCCTCCAAGAAAGCTGGCGCAGCTTCCGAATCGGCTCTCAGACCAAAAAGCGGCTAAACCCCCGGCCCGCGCGGGACTCTTGGCGCTGCCCACCAGAACTTCAATTCTGTTTGCGCACAACACCATCTTCTGCTCTGCAAGCTCGTCGAAGCCAGAAAAACACCACCCATCACCCTCCCTTCCTCCGAGCAGCACAACGTCAATATGGTACGTATCGCACGAACCGGCTAGTCATTTGCCTCTGCTCGCTGATGGACGTCTGCGCGATCTATTTCGCACTTTGCGATTCGGCGGGCATGCAAATGGCAATGACCCCAAATTTTGCATCCACCATCGTCTCTGCGGAGCGATGCGTGTGACTATGGCTTGAGCTGCGTCGGGCAACCGCGCAGTCTCTCTAGAGAAGGCAACAGTCGCTGATTGTTCTTCTCAATGACAGCCTCCAAAAGCTGGTGGAAAGAAGGCCGCTCCGGCTCCTTTCCCTGCCTCCAAGGCCGGTGTTAGCAAGAAGCAGGCCAAGGTATGTCTCACGTCCCTCTCTCGTGTCCGCTAACAGTCTACTCACTGTTTCTGCAGAACCCGCTCATCGAGCGCCGCCCACGCAACTATGGCATTGGCCAGGACATCCAGCCACGCCGCAACCTCTCCCGCATGGTGAAGTGGCCAGAATACGTCCGCCTGCAGCGCCAGCGCAAGATCTTGAACATGCGTCTCAAGGTCCCACCGGCTATCGCTCAGTTCAGCAACACCCTCGACCGCAACACCGCCGCCCAGGCTTTCAAGTTCCTCAACAAGTACCGACCAGAGACCAAGGCCGAGAAGAAGGAGCGTCTGCACAAGGAGGCCACCGCCGTCGCTGAGGGCAAGAAGAAGGAGGATGTCAGCAAGAAGCCATACGCCGTCAAGTACGGTCTCAACCACGTTGTGGCTCTGATCGAAGCCAAGAAGACTGCTCTCGTCCTCATCCCTAACGATGTCGACCCGATCGAGCTCGTTGTCTTCCTCCCAGCTCTCTGCAGGAAGATGGGTGTCCCATACGCCATTGTCAAGGGCAAGGCCCGTCTCGGAACTGTCGTCCACAAGAAGGTGTGTAGCACACCCGGAATGAGCTATTACGCACACGCTGACATCTGCTCTAGACTGCTGCCGCCCTCGCCATCACCGAGGTCCGCGCCGAGGACAAGAACGAGCTCTCCAAGCTCGTCCAGGCCGTCAAGGAGGGCTACCTCGAGAAGAACGAGGAGGCCAAGCGCCACTGGGGCGGTGGTATCATGGGTGCCAAGTCTCAGGCTGCTACACGCAAGGCCAAGCAACGGGCCGACCGTGAGATCAAGATCTAAATGTCCTGATCTTCTCTCTTGTGTAGCATACGAAAGCACGGCGTTCAAAATAGCACGACAAGGGCTGTCTGCTGGGAGGGTTTTAGCTTATGGGAATGATACCACGCTGAATGAAAAAACGGCACTCAATACTGTGGCTGCTCTCCCGCAGCAGGACGTTCATCATGATCTCTTGTCTGTTCGTCTCTCTTATCCCATTAATCCATCGCTTCACCTGGAGTCGTTTTGTCAGACGGGTTCTGCATCCCAGTTGTGCTTTTCAGGCTCTCAACCAAAGGCCCGACCCTTGTTCGCGTAAAGCATACTTTCGAGCGAGTGCTCGAAGTCACCGGCGCAAAATGTCCTCGTCTGACCATCTGACCAAGATGTAAGTCTAGGAGCACAGAAGCGTCTTCCTGTCTCAATTGAACATTCAGAGCGACCTTGTGGTGACGACCCAGGCTAAGCAGCAGAGAATCCTCATTGGCGAAAAGCTTGTAATCTAGCGATTGGTCTGGCGATTGCCTCTGGCGTCACCATCGTGGCAGTTGATGTCAAGAAATCACTCGTGAAGCACTCATGGCTACTCCAAAGGAGCTCCCTCCATCACTGTAACTTCCTTCAAAGTAAAATACCGGTTCCATACCTCTTCGTTCCTAAAGTTCTCTACTTCGGGTTTCACCAACCCGATATGCACATAACACCCATTGCCCTCGGGAGGCAACTTCGGACCCACGAAATGCGCGCGTTGGAATTGTGCAGCAAAAGCTCCCAAGTCAGTCGTAGTGAAATGTTTTGCTTCGTGGCCGAGATTTTCGCCCCAGTCAACAAGGGGACCACCATCGCTGTCGTTGTTCAGGAGAAGTTCGGAGTGGTAGAAGCTGGTTAATGCGACAATCTCAGGTTCGCTAGCAACCATGATGGGCCACCAGGAGAGAGAGAAAGGATGCCTTTTGCGAAGAGTGACGACGCCGTGGATGTGAGCGGGCGTGACGGCAGACATCGCGGCCCGGATGCGGGAGGCGAGAAGAGGAAGGCTGTCTGGCTGCGTGATCTCGTGGACTGTTGCGTGGGCAATGATGAAGTAGGTGAGGTTGCCGACCCACGTTGAGGGGAGGTTCAGATACTTTCTTGCATTGTGCGGGATAGTGAAGGAGCAGAGCTTGTCGAGGTCGGTGAGTTCGCCTGTCGAGACGCGAGAGATGATGAGGTTCCGCCAAAGAGCTGCAGAGATGGCATCGTGCGTTGATACGGGCGATATACTGCTGGCATGTTCTTTGATCGCTTGCGCATTCTCTGCTGAGATGTGGTAGTAGTGTGGTTGGAATTGTGGTGGAGGCGGTGGCTCGACACCATTGACCTCAGGAGGATCTTCGTCGTGGGATACTCCCGGCGTGAACAGATCTTCACCAATGGAGTATGCCTGATGCTGCTGGATGTCCGTCAAGCCTTCTGGAACGTCGAACACCGCACGGCTGGTATCAAGCACATGCGGCGGAAGGTCACCCTGCGTCTCAGTCGCCTTTTTGCAATTCTCTGCCAGAGCTCGCATGATCGCATTCATGCCGTTGCCATCAGTAAGGTGGTGATATATACACGAGCTCAAGAGAACACCTCCTTCGATAAAACTCAACTGAAATTTCGACGCGGCAGCAGGTTCGGGCATGATAGGTCCTTCGATTGGCATGATCTCCGAGTCTCTAAACTCTGACAGCGGAAATCCAGAGTCTTCCAGTTGTTTGAAACTTGGCATGGTTGCAGTCAGGTCTTTGACGACCAGCTCGATACCTCTACCAGGTGCCAGTTCCCTCCACTAAGGATATCGTCAGTCCGATGTGAATTTCAGGTCCGAATACTCCCGCTTGCACGTCCACTCACAGGCTTGGTAGTATCGTGTAAAGCAGCATTTTGCACGACTATCGATGTCGCTCCTAGCTCTGGCGTTCCCTGCACGAGTGCTTTTAGAGCACGCTGGAATATGTCGATGACCTTGTCCTGGTTCGAATCCTGGGGAAGTGCAAAGCACAAGACTCGTCGAGAATACAATCCAGGGAGCCAGATATCGTTAGGAACCAACTTGAGTGATGGCTCCGGTCCCGTGAGAAATATGCTTCTGGTCATGATGGGCAATTTCTTGTAGCAGACCTGAAGAGAACAAAACGGCAAATGATGCGTCGTTGTCTTCTAGGTTCTGGAATGCAAACTTATGCGATTGATGGAAGAGCAGCACTTGACAATTCGTCGTCTCGACCATACGGCGTCATGGTACGAGATATGTAGTCGCGAAGGATTCAGCCCCGTAGTCCTAGTGGCTCAGCCTTCGCTTCGCCGACCAATCAGCAGCAAGCTGCCGGTGACTATGGCAGCGTCCCCGAAGGGGATTAGCGTGTGGCCGTGCAGTCTGATGGCTGAGACTATCAGCCCCGGACAGTTGCTTACATGCCGAATCCTTCGAGACCTATTAGGTTTTACAGACAAGAAGAACAAGCTGGGGCTTGCGACGATCGATGGCCTTCCTAATGGGGCCCTCATGCGGCTGAAGCACTTGTCGCTGAGGGATTGAAGTTTGCAGCAACAGTTATATTCCCTGCTGTTCTCCCCTCAGTCGGAGCCTGAGAAGTGAGGAAGTGTGCCATTCAGCCTGCGACTTTATGCAACAAAAGTCGCCACTTTGGCCAATCTTTAAGCTACTGCGGCATAGTCATGGCCAGCAATCTGCGTCGAGGGCGCGTCGATGGACAGGATGCAAAGAAGCATGTGAGCTTGTCTGACATGAAAGTATAGAAGGAGAAGTGTCGTAGCCAACAAGTGCTGTTTCCGTTCAGCACCAAGTGGACTGGGCAGCTGTGGGGAGAGCTTGTGCCTGCTTCGGCAGCTCGCGCCTTCTGGGAGCTCCTGATAAGCTTGCATCACCATCGACTGGTCGTTATTGGCACGCCCTGCGCAAATGGGCACGAGGCCAAGCATAGCTCAGAGAATGCCGCAGATAGGCAGAGGGCGTCGTAAAGAATTGCCTGTTGTAGAAAGTGAGTCCAATCGCACTTCCCCTCTTGAGTGAAGCTGCTACTTTTGGCGCCTCGAGCGACCATCTTAGATAGCGCAGACCTTTTGCAAGACCAATGCACTGGCAAGTCAGAGCTCGATTACCTTACCCTCATCATACCTGACTGAAGCATGCTCTCCTTCGCCATCTGGGCCCTGCTGGCTGTGCTGGCCGGCTATGTGCTCTACTTCGCGATTAACGTTCCAGCAAGGCAGAGGCTTGCCGACAGATTAGGCCTTCAGCGAAGGTGCTGTTCTGTTGCAACAACACCACCGCGAGATCTGCCTCCGAAACAGGCCGTGGAGATTGATACGAGCACGGTGTACGTGCACGCGTTCCCGCCGCATCGCCGAAACGCTTTCGCAGAGCTCCCATCGACAGCAAGCAGTCGGCTCTCCAGATCTCCGCACCAACTCAGCCGACTTCCAGCAAACTACGAGAGATTGCTGTCAGACAAGGTGCCGCCGGATCCATTCCTACATGCACTTCACACCACACCCACGGGCTTCACCCTGGCTGAGATTGAACAGCTCGGCCGATTTCCAGATTATGCCACTCTCAGCGGAGTTCCGTTGCCTAAAGCCCATCATGAGTTTGACATTGGTTCCGCACTATCGAGGCCGTACCGTCCCTTCAGATGGACCTACCACCAGACGATGTCTATCACAAGAATGGAGCCAGACTGGTGGCTCGAGCTGAACCAGGAATATGCAGACACGATCAGGTGGCGAGTGCAGACTTTTGAGGAGCAATGCGATACCGTGTTGCAGACTCTCCCAGGATCCGAGATTGCCACAAGAGAGTTGATGGAAATGTGCTTGCAGTTCATGTGCGCACGATATCCGCATTACTTCCATCTCGATCGGGAGAACTTGATATTCCATAACCACATCCTGAAGTCTCAGACTGCTTTGGCCTCTACGCCGACGATGCATGTTCTCCTTCACAATGTTCCAGAGGATTTTGCTATCATGCTGAGGGATCCCGAGACTGGCCTGTACACCTTCCGAAGTGGCATGATCATGTCGAGTTTGGGATGGTCTCTGGGCACTAAAATTGGTCTGAAGCTTAGCGACATCCACAACCTTGTTCCGGACTACAAGGAGAAGATGGAGTTTTCAATGGACAGGTATTTCTCCAAGAAGCCAACTGATAAGCCGATCCAGCGCGGTTCTTGGGGTCTGGAGGTTGACAGGCCATTATTCATGCCCCCCGGCGACCCGCATAGCATTGTCCGTGAGGCACAACACGCAGGGCACTCCATTGATCGCATGCACCTGAGGGTTGACTGGCAGACATTGCGGCGGCTGCCTCTCTCGGGAGCTATTGTTTTCAACTTCAAAGGTCTCTTTACGCCCGTGACGGAGTTCCGAGACGAGCCATATATTCCCTCGTTGGTGCTCAAGGTCCTGAAAGAAGGGAAGAAAAACATGATGGAGTACAAAGACACTTGGCATACCGAGCATGTCGTGATTCCGTACTTGGAACATTGCGAGAAGGAGCAGGTCGAGAAGGGCCTGATCGAGCCAGACTGGAAGTCGGAGACGCTGGACGAGTCGCCATTTTTTCCTGGCTGGGAGGAGAAGTGGCATCGACAGCAAGGATTCTGACCAGGTTGCGCGGGTGAACGCAAACGCGTAAGTTAGTGGCCGGGTTGTGGATCACTCATCATCAATGCTGATGGTCAGCGTCTCCATCAACCTCACCTGTGACGGCCATGGTCGCGCATATATCATGTTCCTGTGCAACAACTCGCCTCAACTCAGCATCTTGCGTGTGCATAACCAGTACAGAACTCGTCAGGTTGGCATGTCGACGCGTGCTGCCGGTCGGAAGCACTTCGGCTCCACACAACTCCGCTTTCTGGTGCCGTGCAAGCTGCAGCTCCTCTTTCGCACTCGCGCCTCGCGCTTCGACATTCACAACACGACTCGAGTGGCTCTGCAAGTCATCCGAGGGTAAAGCAATTGGCGGTACGCGTCGAGTACCACATCCATCCTAGTCCATCTTCCATCTCGCTTTCGAGCTCACACTTCCTGTATCTGTATCTTTCTTGAGCTCAAACAGTACTACTCATCCAACAGCTCACGATGGCAGGGGACAAGCCGTGGCCAGAGGTGCCAATTGGCAACCAGAATGTAAGCCTAAGCAAAGCATTAGTCTCAGGATGTCTCTTCGGCCATGGACATGGACTGCGGTGGACATCTCGACACTGTATCCACGGAAGCTCGCATACTCGAAAGATACAAGCTAACATTTTACTGGCTCATCACAGCATGCAAATGCGGCTGTTGTCATCATTGGTGGTGGCATTTCGGGCATGTGCGTCGCCATCGACTTGATCAAGCGAAACAACTGCCGGAACTTCATTCTTGTCGAGAAGAGTGCTGGTATCGGAGGAACATGGTATGCTACAACACCATCTTTGGCGATATACAAGTTCCATACTGACTTCTCCAAGGCTCGACAATAAATATCCAGGATGTTGTTGCGACGTTTTGTCCACCCTTTACTCATACAGCTTCGCGAAGAACCCCGATTGGACACGCGAGTACCCGGGTCAAGAGGAGATCTTGCAATACCTTATGAAGGTCGCTCAAGAATATCAGCTATATCCACACTTCCGATTCAACACTAGCGTCGAAGGAGCAACATGGGATGACGAGCAGAAGAAATGGATTGTGAGCGTCAAGACCGCGCCTGGTTCGAAAGAGGCAGAATTTAACCCAGCATATGACATCAAGGCAGACTTTGTGGTATCTGGTGTCGGACAACTAAATCAGCCCAAATGGCCTGAGATCCCTGGTATCGACGAGTGGGATGGCAAGAAGATGCACTCCGCTCGGTGGGACTGGTCGTACGGCCTCGAGGGCAAAAAGATCGCTATGATTGGCAATGGTTGTACCAGCGTCCAGATCTTGCCCGAGATTGCCAAAGTCGCAAAGCATGTCACAGTTTTCCAGAGAACACCAAACTGGGTCGTGCCTCGCCTCGACGCCCCAGTGTCCCCTGTGATGCGTTCGGTTCTACGGTATGTGCCTGGTGCGATGTCACGGAAGAGAGCAGCTCAGATGGATTTCCGTGAAAGCACGCATGGTTTCATCTCACAAAAGGACGAAGCACTTGGCCAGGCGTTCACGGATGCACACAAGCAGATGCTGGAGTCACAATTGGCTAATCGTCCAGAGCTGTGGGACAAGCTCACGCCCAAGTACAAACTCGGATGCAAGCGAATCATCATCTCAGACGACTACTTCCCAGCCATCGCACGAGACAACGTCAGCTTGGAAACCCGCTCCATCGACAGCATCCAAGGCAGCCAAGTCAAAGTCAAGAACGAAGACGGTGAAATCGTCGACAGCCTCGAAGGCGGCTACGACCTCCTCGTCTGCGCCACAGGTTTCAAAACCACCCAATTCCTCCACCCCATCGATTTCACCGGCCTCAACGGCCGCACCCTATCCGACGTCTGGGCAGACGGCGCTCAAGCCCTCTACGGCATGACTGTCGAAGACATCCCCAACTTCGGAATGCTCTACGGACCCAACACAAACCTAGGACACAACTCCATCATCCTCATGATCGAAGCCCAAAGTCGCTATATCAACGGCTTAATCAAACCCGTCCTCGAAGCTCGCAAGAACGGCAAAGCTTTAGCTTTAACACCCAAGAAACAAGCTCTGAAAGAATTCAACGACACGATTCAGCATGAATTGCAGAATTCTGCGTTCAATGATCCGAATTGTAATTCGTGGTATAAGAATGAAAAGGGGCTGATTACGAACAATTGGAGTCGGACTGTTGTGGAGTATCAGCAGATGGTTGAGGATGTTGATTATGAACGGGATTTTGAGGCTCATGGGAGCGGGAAAGAGTTTGTGCAGAAGAAGAAGAAATTGCATGTTGGGAGGGTGAGGGAGGAGACTGTGGTTTCGGATAGGACGTTGTTGGTTATGGGTGCTGTGAGCTCGGCTGCGCTTGTGGGGGGTTGGGTGCTGAGGAACTCGAAGTATTTGCAGGGTTTGAGGGCGAGGTAGATGGGGCAGTTTGAGTCAAGGATGGGGGAGGTTTGTCATGATAGTATGAGTATGGATTTTATGCTGGGAGTCATTTCGATAACAGAGCTATCAAATGCGCTATATGGAACACTTGTCTCGTGTCCACAGAACGCATTATCGCGAGCCTCTCCAAAGTGCAGACTAGGCTGTTTCGATGCGGCTTCTGGTCCCCCTTTGCCTCGCATTTCTTGTCATCCGCCGTTTATCATGAATTCAGGATTCAAACAACTGTGCGCCAATCCCACGCATACAATGCAAGACTTGTGACCGTTGTGCAACGGTTCTTCTTATGACTGTAGCATCTCAAGATCAGAAGCCGCCATTCTGGAACTGCAATCTTGTCTTCTCCACCACGTCCATTGGCAGCACAAAGACGGGATGCACGGGCAAGACCAAGTCTTCCCTGTCAATCGCCCATGCACTCATCTCTTCAACCGATGGCCCCTCGGCTGTCCATTGAAAAGCAGCAGCTAATCTCCCACTCTCATCGACGGTCTCGCCTCTTACGTCGTATTGGAAATGGTTCATCGCCGCACTCAGACCAGCCAGCGAGTAGCAAGTATGATAAGCATCAGGTCTCGTGGAAGGCTTGTCTCTCATGCCACCACGCTTGCCAGGTTGCTGACCGCAACAGAGCAAGTATCTGATCTGACCTGCTCGACTCCAGAGGTCGATCTGCTTGCCTGTGTGATTGGGTCCAGCAATAGCTGCTTGAATCAGTGACCAGCAGCTACCGACCCAGTGGCTGTAGCATGCATCGACGAGCTTGTTGGTTCGCCCAGCAAAGCCTCCCTCGCGTGAGGCTTGGATACCCGCGAGCCATGATAGTAGGGAGTCAATGTTGAGATATTTGGGAATGCTTTGGTGTGGAGCATCGATTATGCTCAAGCATGCCAGGGCACAGAATGCGTAGGCTCCGTGAGCTTCGTTGGTTGGTGCGCCAGCAATGCCACCCTCGTAGGTCTGACATCGTCCGACCCATTCTCCAAGTCCATCAAGAAAGGTTGTCAGACCTGCATTGCGAGCTGGCGCGTCTGGTGGCAATTCAAGTGGCAAGTTAAGGAGCGTGATAGCGGTCATTGCGCAGTATGCTCCACGAATGTCTTCCTCAGCACCGAGGGCCATTCGAAATCCACCATCTGCTTGTTTCACCTGGCCAAGAAAGTGCCACATTGCCTTGCGATCGACGACGTCTAGACCACCAACGGCGGAGAGCGCGAGGAGAGTCGCGTAGGTTGCCGCGCAGTGACTGAGTTGCCCATGTCCGCCGCCGAAGCCTCCTGATCGATCTTGCAGAGGTGTGACGGTTTCCATCAAACGTTGCTTGTACTTCGTCACATCATTGCCCATGAATGTGAGCCCAGCCATGACCCAGTAAAAGACCCAGGGCCGCGATGCGTCCATAGCAACGTACGGAGACGGAAGGCCAGTTAGCCAGTCTTTGAGAAAATAGGCATGCTTGTTTCGGTTCAGATGAGGAATTCCGTGACTGTTGAGCGGCAACCCCAGCGACTCGTCACCTGTCAAAAGCGCTAGACATTCTGCTTCTGTCTCTTCTTGTGCCTCCGAAGTGGTTGTTTGCAGCTTGTCTGGAATCAAGTTGAAAATCTCGCGATGCAGCAGCCAGGGTGGTAAGTTGAGCGGCTTCGAAGGTTTCAGAAATGGTTTGCCTGGAAAAGGCGCACCATCAATCCCATCGGACTCGACATCTTCGTAATCGGAGTCATCGTCGTCGGATGGCAATTCTTCGATTCTTGCATCCTTGATCGCTTCGTCCAGCGTGTCCTCGGCGTCCGTCTCTCGAAGCTCGACCATTTTCTCGGTTCTGGTCTGTCAAGTGGCTGTCATCCCCTGGTAAGAAGCTGGCAACTTTTGTGTAGTCGTCGAACAAAGATCGCTGGGAGTTCGGCGATTGCTTAGTATTGTTTGCCAGGCATGTCGAACATGCCCGTTTCTGGGCGCGCGAAGGACAAAAGGACGATGGAATTCCAAGACCTGAAAACTGCTTTATCTTACCAACAATGTCATCGAATTATTCCTCTCGCCGTCAGCAGAAGTTGTGTACGCCAAGAGTGCTGTCAACTTGTGCAGTGAAAGTGACTTTGACTCCGCCTAAGCAGCGTCCCACGACTTTTAGCAGTCATGGTGACTGGTATCTGCCTTAGTCGTCATCGCGTCTTCCACGAAATGAAGCTCAACACAACACAACCACATCAACGACGGCCTCCGCCGACGTCTTACTCTCCCACACACTCGACATGTGATAGCCACGCCGAGCAGCCCCCGAGCTGCACACACCACACCGTCGAGCAACATGGCGCGCAACACAGAGGCCCCGCGGCGCATTCTGCCATTCCGCATCCCCATCTTTCGCGTCTTCTACAGCTTGACATATACGACGCTGTACTTCCTGACGCTCGTATTCCTGGCCATTAGTCCCGTCACCATGATATACTCGGCCATTACACAGTCGGCAGTCCAATATACCTTCATGATCGGCGGCGTCTACGTTTTAACGGCCATCATCGCTACAGTCCTCTACAGCGGCCGACTTTACACGAACCGAAGAGTTCTATCTGATATCGGAAAGCCATACATTCCGGTCGAGGATGGCGAAGTGAGCAGGCTGGTGCGAAAGATGATTGTAAAGCAGCTGGACAGGAGTGCGACTGTGGCTTGGGAGAGCCGACCGCGCGACTTGTACGGCGAGATTCTGCTTGCTGGGCAACAAGGCATTCTCCCCAACGATTCGGACAGCGTAAACGTCAATGAGTACACCGTGGGCTCTATCATACAGGTAGATCCTGCTAATCCGCCATGGGGAGATATACAGCATCCGGGATGGTCGTCTCCAAGTCATCGCCCGGGCAACAAGAATCCCGACGTGCGCTTTGCAGAGGTCGTTGCAGAGCTGCCGAATCTCATCGAGGCTCGAGCTGTGTCGCTTGCTCCTCCAGATCCCATAATGACTCCAGTGCAAGGCCAGCAACGAGTTGCAGATCCTGCGGTTGTTGATCTGTTGACCAGACCAAAGAACATGCCATTGCGCGACTATATGACCCAACTAGGACTTTTGGGCCTTGTTCAGCCGCCAGAGATCGGACAGATATTCGTCTCACAGTATGAGAGAGCGCGTTTTGGTTTTTCACCGATAACGGTGGGCGAGTTCGATAAGCTCATGGCCACGTTCGCAGAGCTTCTGGCTGGCATGAACACGCTCGATCCGGCAATTGTAGAGGAGATTCGCCTTCAGACCAGCGACAAGATCTCGATGCTGGATGTGCCGTTACTGTCTCTGCCGCAAGATGCAACAAACGATGATGACTCCGAGATCCCAGCACGAGCTGTCACACCGCAGTCAAGCGTGATGAGTCCAGTGACGGCGCGGGAAGGCTACACACCTCGCATCAATACTCCCTATCTCTCGGACAGTAGTGGCAGTCAAGATAGTCTGAGCTCCGTCCTCAGGCATACCCCGGTTGAGCGAAACACTCCTTCACGAATGACTGATAACCGAGAGTCATTCTATACAGTGCAAAGTCTGAGCTCCTCAACGTTGCCAAGCGATTCCGGTAGCGTCCTTGTTCACGACGTGGACAGCGGCGGCTGAGATAAACGAGCTCCATGATGCGAAGAGAGCCATGCGGCAACATTCACTGGTTATCGTTTGCTGTGGTTTGCATTTAACCAGCAAGATCGCACTTTGTTCGGAACAGCATTGGCGAGATCTTGTACGCCCTTCGTCGCGACACTTATTACAACACCATAACGATCGCACGATTTTGTCCAACGTACTGGCTGTCATGGCTGCCAATAGCTCGATGCGTAAAGTAGCTCTATCGACCGATATCGCTGGATCCTTCATTCCAGCATCAGAAGGGCTCGAAAACCAGCGCAGCGCGGCAATATCGTCAGTAGCGAGCGAAGCAAAGCGAGATCTCACTCGTACCGTTGCCGCGTATGCCTCTATCAGTGGCCGTCATCGCACAATCTTCTGCCGCCACATGGCCCTCACGGCAAAGCTCCGCGAGAAAGTTGCTGGGAATATCATGACCACAATGGAAAGCTTGGAGGGCGTCAGCGAAACGCTGACAGCGGCTGACGTGAAGCTCAACGCCACAGAAGTGTGCATTGAACACCTGATCCCAAGACTGAGTGTGGCAGAGCTGCGGGAATTGCACCACGACATCCGCGATGCCGAAGAGACTTTGCAATATGTCCGCGCAAGGATCGACCGCATTGCTCGAGCCATGGAAAGACTAGAAGCAGCGAACGACGAACGGCTTGTTCAACCTTGATCTACACAACTCACATCAAGGCTGCGGCCTAAAACTGCGCTATTGATCAGAAGCTCATGTCACAATGTCATAACGTTGCAATCTGATTGGATATTGGCCGATGGGTTTCCAACAACGTTGAATCTCGGTTGTCCGCTCCGATGGAGACCTCACCTCTGTCTCAGGTGGACAAACTGCCTGTCTTGCTACATACAATCCAACTGCAATTGCTCCGCCACTAGTCATATTCATGCGATGCTACGATGCTTGTGCAAGCAGTACTTGCTTTGATTTGACGACGAGATTTGACGAACAAACATCTCGCTGTCAAGACCGAAGCACAGTGTGCAGATTGTCCTCAGCCACCACAACGAAGTCCGGCAAGCCTGCTCCATCTGGGAGCAATAGCAAACCAGGCAGTACCATCTCGTGGAATAGCGCAGCCTGGTCAAAGGCCTTGGCCAAGTCGGTCTGATCCTGATACTTGCAGGTGACGGGAGGTAAGGGATAAGCAGTTTCGCGCGTTGCTGAATGCACCGTAGCCCATAGTTTACTCCAGTCGACTTCGCGATACATCTCCTACGCATGCCCTATCACTTCTCTTCTGTATTCGCTTTCCCCGCACAGGTCCCACAACAGCGATCTTGGAGACACGATCGTTCCACAAACTTCGTCATCACTGTTTCCTTAGCAATCAAGCAAATGCCATGTCGTAGCTCTCTTATGATAACGCCCACCCTCCTCGGAAGCTCACTCATAAGTTTTTCCCTCATCCTCGCTGCATGACATAGGCCTGGTCAACGGATCCGGGCATATGATATAATCATCGGTTGAGCGACCCAAGCTAGATCTAAAATTGACGCCCTTACCGACCTTGGCATCGGTACCGGAGTTGAGCCAATGCACAGTCGATCCAAATCGCATCATCGCTGAGAGTGATCGATAAATATCATAGACGAGAGTCCAAGGCAAGGAAAAAGCGACGGAAAACGGACGCCACCTGAAAGTATTGGAATGCGGGTCAAAGTCTTACTCAAGCGAAGACGAAGTCCGAATGTCACATCCAGATCTCGTACACAGGATCAAAATTTCTCACGACAAATCAACAAGTTCATCGTCAAAGTTCGAACCCGCCAAGAAGCTACGGACTCTGCCACTTATTGCAGATGTCTTTTCGAAGATGTCAACATCGATGGCTGAAGATGAAATCTCTTCGAATACGACTATCACGCTAGCTTCGTTGGCGTCCTCAGGAAGCAACGGGAATGAGAATTACACGAATGAGAGTAGCAGCGACAAAGACAGACCGCAGCCTATGCATCCTCCCACAGTCGATGGAGCAGCAGCCGATACTGCGTGGACAGCAGCGTTGTATAAATCTGACTGGAATGCCAAAGGGGCGAAATTTCTGGCCGAGGGGAAGTAGTGAATGAATTGAAGCAATGGCTGCTGTTGTGAGCAGCATACTTTCGAGGAAAAGGATCGCCACTCTCACGACGCTGCATGAAAAGATGCTAGAAATCTAGCTTATTCACGAAGGATAATTCGACTGCGAGCGATAGTGCACAGCGCGAGTCGTCTCTTCCTGTCATGAAGACGGTGACAGATGTGCATCTCTTGGGGATACAAGAAATTCTGCCAGTGCGACATTGCTGTCAGAAGTTCCATCAAGCAACAGAAGAGACAGACGACGAGGCAAATCAAAGTGTTGACCCCTGATCCAGCGGAAAGAAAAGGAACCATGTCGAACAAACTCCGACTATGAAGAACCCTCCAACCACTTCAACCGGTTTTGCAAAACCCAATGCAAAAGAACCGAAGACCGAGGCGGGAGGCTGGGCAGATACATTTTGGACGGCGGCGCTGTACAAACAGCATTGGAATAGGAAAGGGGCAGAATATGTAGCGCGTGGGAAGAAAGGATGGAAGGGCCCAGATGAGCTCTGTTCAGCAGCAGCGGAAGCGTTGACAAGATTGATTTCGAATATCAGGAAGCAAATCGAATGGCTGAGCATTTTGAGGAGGCTTGTCGACAGCGTGAGGTAAATGTGTCAATGTTGCGGAAAAAGTGTATTATTAAGCGGCGAAATTCCAGTCGATAGCCGCAGTCTCTCATGCATAGGCTCATGATAGCATGGTTCCTATTGTCAAAGTACATTTCTCGATCGTTGACATTTTCCCCCTCCACGGCATCCACTCTAGCTTTCCGCAAACTTGCTTTTCGCCCTCAACTTGGCGCCGAAGAAGTACAGAATATACACGCCTGCCGAGCAGCCGCAGCACAAACCAGCAAGCAGCGTGACCCCCTTGTCCACACCCAGATTGTCGAACATCGGAGTCGAAAAGAGAATGGCAGCTGCGGCAAGCATTGCTCTCAAGAATCCATTCGCTGCGAACAAAGAGCTGGCATACTTGGGATAGGTAAAAGGGAGATAGACTAGCATGCACTGAGAAATGATGAAGACTCCAGTGATTGTAATGACCACGCCAATGAGGGGCACGATCCAGTGTATAGGTTCGCGAGCTGTCCAGGCTGGTGACGAAAAGTTAGTGGTTGGGGGTTTTTTCAACTCGCACAGAAGTTCAACTCACCATATAAGAATAATCCTGCCGGGATGAACCAGGTGAAGATCAGACCAGGGACAAGTCGAGCTTCTGGTGGCGGCATGGCTCCTGCAGCCATGATTTTGGCGAAATTCTTGTCGGCATAAAGGTAGAAATAGCCCACCCAGGCCATGACTCCAACAATGATGCCCACAGCAATTGATAGAAAGGAAACCCCCATAATGCCAAATCTGAAATTGTAGACCTCTCCGAAAACCATGGGAAACGATTCGAAATAGGAGTAGTAGATCCCATATATAAGCCTGCCGAAAGCGTTAGTCTCGTCAGAGTCTAAGAGAGTGAGTAATTTCTTACCCAGAATACATGGTTGTGAAGAGCACGGCGGGATCTTTCGCATTGATTTCCCACGGTTTGATCAACGCATCGTATAGGACTGCTTTGCTGCTCTTCTTGCGCTGTCGAATTTCGCATTCGGCTTTGAGATCTGAACGTCCAGTAAGCTTGCGTAGGCGCTTCGCCCGCTCTCGCAATATCCAATCCGCGGAAGTCTCTGGCAAGGTGAAGAACATGAGCAGGAAGACAGGTCCACTAATCCAAAGCAGTTCCCAGAATGGCCAGCGCCAGTCTTCGCCGACTACGGCGAAGTTGCCAATCACTGGACCCAAAGCCTACGTGTCGGTCAGTGTGAGCGGAGGAGTTTGTTGACATGTGCAGGTCTTACAGGGCCGCATGAAGCGCCCGCGACCCAAAGTGCGATTGCGTATGGCATCGCAATCGGACCGCAGAAGTCGCCATAGCTGGCGCCGCCCGATGCGAGAGCTGGACTGCCAAAAGCCTGCAAGGAGTCCCCATCAAGTCAGCGCGCGTCTCAGCCATCGTTTGTAGATACGTTTAGTCAGAAGGGTGCTCGATCCACTGGAAGCTCCAAGTGAATGTCCAACTTACGCCTGTGAGGAGTCGCAGTACAAGCATGCCAGCGTAATGATCAACCATAGCCGTCGGGACACACAGAACCACAAAGATAGCCATGCCAATGATGTACGGCGGATTGCGTCCGATTGACGGAATCTCGGATAGTGGTGAAAGGATCATCGGTCCCAGGCCGTATCCAACAACGTACAAGGCCATACCCACGGATGCTCCGACGCGGCTCAGGTTCCATTTCTCCTTCATGGCTGGGATGGAGGAAGTGTAGAGTGACGCGCCAATATACACAGCGAGCGTGTAGAGAAGGATGACAGCACCAACCCACGCCTTTTTCGCATTGCTCCAGTTGTGAGGATTAGCTGGGTCAGTGTCGGAATACTGCAATAACAGTAAGTAAGCACATGGGCCAGGCGAGATCCCGCTGCAACTGTACCTACCCAGGTCACGACGGTGGTGTTATCATTGCTCGGCCGAGCAGCGAGTGGCTGAGAGTTCTTCTCGATATCAACGGCAGTGAATTCCTCTTGCTGATCGCCGTCCCAACGGACCCCGTTCAGTTGCTCAGACGGGGACTCGGAAGGAACGTCTGACCTTCGCTTCTCATGGAATCCGGACGGGATGTCTGATTTGCGTCTGTCATCGGGCTCAGATGGAATCTCTGAGTGGCGCTTGTCAACATTGTCGCCAGGATGGACTGGAGTGAGGGATGAGATCAGTGCATATTTGGCAGGTAATACGAAGCTTTGCCTCTCTTCTGGCGCGGGGAATAATCGGCCATTCGAGATGAATCGAGCGAATTGGCCAAAGGAAGTGTCTCTGATAGTGTCATACATCGAGAGCAGAGCTTCGCGTGCGGTGAGTGGGGGTGGAATCTGTGTCAGAGATTCATAACGGGAGACGCCATGGGAAGATCTACTGGAGTCGATGAGCGTAGTACCGCCCCTGTTCGATCTCTGGAGGAGACACAATGCTTCACGCCATTTTTCGGACGAAAGCTGTGCAGATGCCGCACACAGAGCTCTGACTACCATGTCCAATCGAATGTCCTGGACAAGTGAACCGTGCCTTGGGCACGTGCGTATCCTGTACTGCTCAATTACTGGCCCTCTGTTTGGCCGTGTGCGCATTCGTGGGTGTACCTAGTCCGCAGGCACGCCGGATGCCATCGGAGGAGGGATGTATAGCACTGCTATGCCACAAGATGGCCCAGTGATCTCGGACATGAGGCGGCTTACTGATCTTCAACACCATGCTGTGTTGCTTACGAGCGGTCCGGCGCGTGCAGCTTCGACAAAAGCCTGTACTGACGACAGGCAAGGACCTTATGCTGCTGACTTGGCACGCGTATCAGAGGAGGGCATGCTTCTCGTTGCTTGTGCTGATGTCAGGCTCCGGGCCGCTCATAAGCTTCTTGGCCATCTTGTCATCAGGCTCCTCGGCAGGCGGAAATTCGCAGGTTGTGAAGAGCGAGATGGCGAGGTGTTACGATGTTTGCTGTGATGCCGTGCCGGAGGTGGTGGAAGGTGGATTGTTTGGGAAGAAGCGTGTTGATGACGGACCGGAATTCGCCCCGCTTGTGACTTGTGATCTGGTGGGGCTGCGAGGCACATGTTTCGGGCTTCGCGAAGCTCGCAGAAGGAGCAGACCTATAACAACCATTTCACCGATCAGACGAGGCTTGCCTACGAGACATATCTCCGACTGTGAAGAGCGATATTGCCGCCATGCCCGTCGACTACAGCAAATGGGACGCGCTCGAGCTGAGCGACGACAGCGACATCGAAGTGCACCCCAACGTCGACAAGCGATCCTTCATCCGCGCCAAGCAGAATCAGATTCACCAGCAACGTCTGGACCGAAAGCATCGCATCACCACCCTCAGGTATGAACGCGTCGTGAACGATGGCCTGCTGCTCCGCATCGATGCCCTTCTCAAGGCCCTCAACAACCACAAGCAGGAGGTGCAGGACAAGAAGGATGCTGCGGGCATCGACGAGGTCGTATTCGATAGCTTGACCGATGTCGTGGGCGATACAAGCCTTGGGGAGGACCACCCACCTGGCCCTCCTCCAGGAGTACACTCCAAAGAAGAGCAACCGAGCTACAGTAAGATGATGGGCGCATTGGTCGACCAGGTCAAGTCCGAAGTCGACAAGGCCAACACACAAGGTGCCGGCCGGTACGATGCATACATCCGTGAGATCGAGGGACACAACGGAAAGGTCAAGGGACTACAAAAAGACCTAAACGTGGAGCTATCGAAGTTGGAGAAGGAGGAAAGCAGTAAAATCACCAGCGAGTCAATACACACGGGCTTCGACACATCACACGTTGCCAAAGCAAATGCCGAGGAGGCGCAAGCCGCGGCTAAAAAGACAGAAAAGAAGCCCGAGTTGCTGAACGCAGGCAGTGTGCAGCAAATCGGTGGCCCAACGTCAGGTTATGAAGCAGGCGCAGAGGATAATTCGCTAAACCCTGCTCCTGGCGAGGATGAGGATGACATCCAAGAAGCTGCACCCATTGCGAAGAAATTCGGCGCAATTGCATATGGCGACTACAAGACCAGCTTGGCTTTCATTTCGTCCAATCCCAGCATCATGTCCGAAAAGCACACCGATGGTCTGCTTGTGGAAGCTTTCACAGCCCAGCAGAACGCCAAGTCCAAGAAGGAAGAAGACTATGCGCGACAATGCGTTCACCAGGCACTTCTGCTCCAGTATTGCCGTCAACTGGGCAAGGACGGCGTTGGCTTGTTTTTCCAACGTGTGCAAACGCCGAACCACCAAGCACGCAAGCTCTTTCTGGACGATGTTAACTCGACCTATGCACGAATTCGATCACGCACAGCTGAACTGGCTAAGCAACAAGCGGAAGAGGACACTGGTGACAAGGAGCAGATTCAACTTCATGCTGTTGATCCAAATACCACGATCAACATTGTTACGCCACCTCCGATGGACCAATGCCAAACGGAGGACGAGAAAGCCGCGAGAACAATCTTTGAAAGTTTCCCACCGGGTCTACAGCGCGCACTAGAAACTGGAAGTCTAGACAAAGTCAACGAAGTGTTGGGCAAGATGAGTGTGGAAGAAGCTGAGGAGGTGGTAGAGCTGCTGGGCAATGGTGGCATGTTGAGCTTAGAGGAAGGAGTGATTGATGCTACGACTGACGAGGGCAAGAAGGCGATCGAGGAGATTGAGCGGACGCATAAGATGCCTGGACAGCAACAACAGCAGGAGCAAGACAGAGTGGTTGAAGTCGAAGACATGGACTAATATGTAGACCTGTAGGCTCTGCAGGAGCGCTCTGGCTGATATGTATCACAAAAAAACGCCAAGAACCTGCACGTTGATACGACATGCATGTAGCTCCTTCCTCAGCTCCTATTTCCCTTTCCCCATCCAACACACAACACTCGACAGCACTGAAGCATTCCATGACAAGGCACATCAGACAAACTGCTATGTACCGTTAAGAAAGTCATCCAAAATGTACAACATCGATCCAACCTCCCTCACAATCTCCGGCTTCAGCGCCGGAGGCTTCATGGCCGCCCAACTCGCCATCGCCTACTCAAGTAACTTCTTCAACCGCTTCGGCATCTTCGCCGGCGGCCCCTACGACTGCGCCCGCATTCAAGACTTCTGGACTACTTGTATGCACAATTCCACACCTTCAATCGAAGCCTCACTATCCAATATCAAAAAGTGGAGCGCAGAAGGTAAAATCGACGATTTCGAAACTTTGTCTTCTAGTCGAAGTAGGGTTTATGTTCAAACTGGTGTGTTGGATGAGATTGTTGGTGTTGGTGTGACGGGGCAATTGGTGAGGCAGTTGGAAGAGTTGGGGGTTTTGGGGAGTGGGTTGAAGTATGTGGAATTGGAAGGGGCGGCGCATGTTTTTCCTCGGGATTTTGAGGGGCAGGAGGGGGAGGAAACAGTGCCTTGTAATGAGTCTGTTCATCCTTACATCGCTGATTGCGGGTATGATGGTGCTGGGGAGATGCTGAAGTGGTTGTATGAGGATGAGACTTTTCGTTTGAGGCCGAGGAGAGCGAGGGGAAGTTTGTCAGGGGTGCTGAAAAAGTACGAGCAGACTGGAGCTTTGGGTGCTATTGGATTGGCTGAACGGGGATATCTTTATGTGCCGAAGAGTTGTGCTGGAGGTCGAAACTCTGGCCACGGAGTCGCGACTTCATGTAAACTTCATGTTGCTCTTCATGGGTGCACGATGTCGTATCTTGATATTGGAGAAACCTGGGTACGTGATGCAGGATATCTGGAATGGGCGGACACGAACGACATGGTTGTCGTGTTCCCTCAGGCAGGCCACGACGAGGCGAAACGGCCAATTTGGAATGGGACGGAATATCCTGGTGGGGCCATCGCATGTTTCGATTGGATCGGATGGTCAGGCGAGGATGCAGACTGGAAGGGTGGAGCGCAAATGCAAGCGATCTTGAATGTGGTTGAGAAGTTACTGCGGGAAGATGGTCCAGAGGGCACCAAACCGATCTGGAAACATGCAGAATTGTAAGCATCATTAAATGTATAGAATGCGCGTAGAGCTCATCAGTTCTTTACGACAGATCGTCAGCATGCTCTTTAGGAGAGCATCCTACAATTGGCCACGAAGCACATTTCCGGCCTTGATGAACAAGGTAAAGATGATTCCCACACCGGTCAAATACGCAACGCTACGGGCGTTGGCTATCTTCTGTCAGCATCGAACTCCCTTAGCCGAACGCGAAACTTCAGACTCACCCATCGCATCAGTCGTGTTGTTAATATAGATCAAGTTATACGCAACTCGGCTAAGCAGATAGCCACCAGACAAAGCGTTCAGAGTCCAATTGTCCAGTCTGACAATATTGCCCGCGACGACAGCAGCGGCAAACAGTCCAAGGTTCTCGAACCCATTCTGCTGAGCGCCTTCAGCGCGGACGATCTTCTCTTTGGTTGCTGTTCATTTGTTAGAATTCGCGTTCACAGAGTTGCGATCTTTCGTAGGTCATTCGATACCCTTGTCGATGCTCTGATCCTTGGTGCTCTCCTTGGTATAGGTTCTTGGGCTCTTGTTGTCAAACTTTCCAAGACTTGCAGCATAAAAGTGAGGTGCGATGGCCACAACCCATGCTGCTGGGACTGTGTAGAAAGACTATGCGTGATCGCAGTCAGTAGTTGGTTCGGGTTCGCAAGGTTATCGTAAGCTACATACGAAGTTGCGCGTAAGGTCCAAAGCTGCGGCTGCCATTGTGAGGGATGTGTGTCTGCCGGGTGTTAGAAATACGTGTTGTTGCGAATGCTTTGAGATGGAATGGAAGAGAGGAACTGGATCCAATGCGTAGACGCGTGAAGTCAATGCTTTACACCTAGTGACGTACATAGCGTACGCGCGACCCGTGCTCAAATTATTTGCATTTGTATGCACACTAGGCCGGATAAGCCCGTTGCCGTCTGCTCTAGGCGCATAACGTGGGAAGTGGAGTGATAGCCGCTGTCTGTGCCTGCAGCTACCGTCTTCGACTTGGAGAGCATCTGAATTGTCAAGTATCTTCGATATCTCTGTCGGCACCGACCCGCGCAGGCTTTGCTGCAGTAATCCGCGTGTCAATACACCAGAGGTGCGAACATCGTGCTTGCTATGCGGCCCAAGAAGGACGGTGTTCGGAAACTATGACACGTCTGTGGAGTGCGACTGGAGAACAATCCATCGCGTTGCATACTGGTGCAAGGAGCAGGAGAGTTCGCTCATTCCATCTCGGGTGTGATGATATTGCTCCTACCACCGTCGATCAGCACATCTCTCAGTGTTTCACAGCTCTTGACTCGAATATCGACAAAGCTCTCCGGGCTATAAAATGCCGTATGACATGTCAGCACCATTCTGCCCTCCAGCCAAGGCTCTTTGTTGCGGTAAGCCTGGATCAGAGAATGGACATTGTCCTCGGGTATGGGTTCGATAGGAACGACATCCAAAGCCGCGCCAGAAATGATGTTCTCTCGAAGACATTGTTCCACGCCGTCCAGGTTGAGCACCTCTCCACGAGATGTGTTCACCAGCACCGCACCTTTCGGCAACAGCGAGAGCAGTTCGTATCCGATCAAGTTCCGCGTCTCTCGTGTGCAGGGGCTATGCAAGCTCAATACATTGCTTCTCCTGAACAGCTCTTTGATATCCTTGGTTCGCTCAATGTCCAAGCTCTTGTCCACACCATTGGGCAGGTACGGATCGTAGAAGAGCACTTTGAAGCCAAATGCCTTCGCTCTCAGCGCTGCTGCTGTACCAATTCTCCCAAGGCCAAACACGCCAAAGGTCGACTTTTGCAATCGTGCGACTAAAGGTGTCTCGATGGGCATCCACGGATCGGGAGGGGTTGCTCGTTGTCGTTCGTTGTGCAACAAGATGCCACGCCGCATGGATAGCATGAGCCCAATGGCATGATCCGCAATCTCTGCCGTCCCATAATCTGGCACGTTGCAAACTATCACACCTTTCTTTGCCAGGGCTGGACGATCAAGGCGATCGTAGCCCACGCCCATTCGCACGATACTGCCAGGACTTAGCACCTGCCACTCGCGTAGATTGAGACGTGGCCACTGACACTTTCAGCTTTGGAAACAGCTCTACGTCTGACTCTGTGAAGCCAATCTTCAACACCATGATGCCATCTATCCTGTTGCGAAGCTCTTCTGGGATGGCCGACCACGGCTTGGACTGCGGCGTACCGGTTGGCCACAGTCCTGTGGAGACGAAGTCGAGTTTGTAGTTCTGTCCAGGACGTGGAGCGAATATCTGCTGTTCGACCGTGTCGTCCTATAAGGTTGGTGAGCATGCTGCCAAGTCGTGCAGCCATGGTGTCTGTTGCTGCTGACCGGATACAGTCCGTCTGCCTGAATGATTGTAAAGGTGGGAACGGCGTCAGCCTTCGAGTCAGCCATTTTGACGACCTACGAGTTGGAGGAAAATGTATCTACGAGGCAGTTGCAGCATCGAACTGAGCATATGAGCCATCGCCTATGCTGCCCGCCATTGCCTGCAAGCCTGTCCTTCGGCGTCTGCTGCGGTGGAGCAGGAGCCGAGATCGGTGCAATGCAATGTCCTGTGCCAATGTTGCCATTGCCTTTACTGGTGGGGCTCACCAAGACTGTGCAAATGGCAGGCTGGTCTTGTAAGGAGCGGATGGAAGTGATTCTAGTGGTTGGACAAAAGGATGGAGGTCGCCGCCAGGGAAGAGCACATCGGACATCGGCAAGGTGCAAGACCCAGACCCCGGGCGGGATTTGACGAGACAAATTGAAGGTGCTCTTCAAAGTTCAACTTGCCTGTGCGTCTGCTTAGAATGAAGCATATGCATGTCATCAGAGTTCTGAGTTGAATGATGAGCAACAGCGAGACCGACCACCCCCGTGCGGTGGCGTCTTCTGAGATGCACGAAGAACGGTGAATGGTTCGTATTGATGAGTAGTTGAACTACCATGCTGCCTGTTGCTTGCTTTCCAGCTTCGATGGTCCAACAGTCTCAGACGAACGGAGAACTTCAACAAATCTCTCGGCGACAGCCAAGATGCGCCTTAATCGCAGCACAGCGTAATCTAGTTGCGTCGCAAAGGCCGAGTCAGCGAAGACACGATCGACATCAATATTTGCTTAAGTCTCCAGGTCAGAACAGCGTGCCGAGCTCCAGGGCTGTAAGCCTCACGCCTCGGCTTTCAGCTGACTAGCTCACAAGGTTATGGTAGCATGGGGACGGCATCCTGATAGGTCACTTCGTGACCTCTATTCACGAAGAACAACCTAGTTCATTGTCGCCGCCACATTGCCGAGTCTTCATGGGACCTAGATAACAACTGATGAAAGACAGTCTTCACTCCTTCCATCACCACTACAAGATTGCATTTCCGCCCAGGACTCTGCCGCGAGATACTGCGATACCGATCAGTAACATCCGGCTTGATCTCGCCCTTTCTCGATCTCCATCATGGCGCCCCTCACAACTGCATTGACGACTTTACTCAAAGTCCAGCATCCCATCATGCTGGCAGGAATGGACCAAGTCGCTGGTCCCAAGCTGGCTGCCGCCGTGACTGCTGCTGGAGGCTTCGGAACTGTTGGCGGAGCACGATACACACCGAAGATGCTTAGAGAAATGCTCGCCGAGCTCAAGGACGAGCTGAAGGCGAGAGGCTGCGAAGGTGCACCATTTGGAGTGGATCTACTGCTACCACAAGTCGGCGGCAGCGCCAGGAAGACCAATGTGAGTTATCTTTGATCCTCCCAGGCACACGATTGTCATCTAGGTTGAACATATGATGTTTCGAGTTCACAATAAGCTGACTTTCAACAGTATGATTACACGAGCGGCAATCTGGAGGAACTGCTAGACATTGTGATCGAACATGGCACCACTCTCTTCGTCTCAGCAGTAGGAGTGCCCCAACCTTGGGTCATCGAGAAACTACACAAAGCCGGCATCCTGGTCATGAACATGGTCGGACATCCCAAGCACGTGCACAAAGCATGTGCCGCTGGTGTCGACCTCATTTGTGCTCAAGGAGGCGAAGCCGGAGGCCACACTGGCGACATCCCAAGCATGGTTCTCCTCCCAGCATGTGCAGACATTTGCGCGAAATACACTTCACCTCTGACCAAGAAGCCGGTCGTCCTCGTCGGAGCTGGAGGAATCAACGACGGGAGGAGCGTTGCAGCAGCGATGATGCTCGGCGCAAGCGGCGTATGGGTTGGCACACGCTTCATCCCAAGCGTAGAATCCAAAGCACCAGAAGTCTTCAAGAATCAAGTCATTGCTGCTGGTTACGATGATTGGGTGAAATTGGAAGTCTGGTCTGGACGACCTTTGCGCGCTTTGAGGAATCCTTACCTCACGGACTGGGAGAAGAACAGACAAGCGGAGATCAAGGATCTGACATCGAGAGGAATTGTACCGCTGCCATATGAGCTCGACCGATTGCACGCCGCTGGGAAATTGACAGATGAGATTGAGGATGGTGCTGCGATGCGACCAGCCGGGATTGTGGCAGGGGCAGTGAATAAGCCGAACCAGACTGCAAAGGACATCGTGACGGAGATGGTTGACGAGGCGAAACGTGCACTTGATCAAGCCCGACAAGTCTCGCGAGGGACCGGGTCAAAATTGTAGTGGTCGTGAAAAGAAGCCTGAATTGTAAATGCCGAGCAACTGGCCTCGAGCTTCAAATTTGACTGACTTGAGAGCGTCTGGCTGCGATACACCGTAGCATAGCTTGAGCTCAATAAGTCTTTTCAAAAACTCTCTTCGCCAATCCAGCAAAATCCAGCTTCTCGCTCTCATCCACAATCTCCCACAAATTGGGCTGCGTAAATACCGCCAAAGTGTTACGTGCAATCTTCCTTTCCTTTCCATCATCATCCACCACGCTCGCAGGCCCTCGCACGAAATGCGGCACAGCCCTGAACTTTCCCCTCGTGATCAATTGCAATGCCTCACCAGTCTGAAACGCCAGACAATCTCGTGGTATATCAACTTGCGTCGTACGCCCCGCGCGATCTTTGATCCACAGCCCAGCTTTCGGATCAGGATGCTTCTCTAATTCTGACAAATCTTCAAGGAGACCATCCTTATCTCGCTGTGCTTGCTTCACATCAGGCGAATTCGTCGTCTCGTCGATAAACATATTCGAAGTCAAACCTGTCAAAGCTCCAAGATCCATATGCGTTCCACACCAATCATCATCACCTTTCTCTTCTGCCCCAGCAGCTTTCGGAGGCGGAGGGAAATAATGCAACAATCGTGCCTTCGTACTCACACTTCCTCTGACAATTTTCTCCAAGGTCCCATCTTGATAGCCTTCGAGTTTCGCCACACCATACCGATCACAGCTTCTTGCGACAAGACCCGCAACATCGACCATCAATCGGCACAGTTTCTCGAATATTTGCTCGAAACCTGGCATCGCTTCCTCACTTGGCCAGACATTGGGGCTTGTCATATCTGGAATGTGCGGGAAAAGTTCTCGTGCCTTGGCTTCTAGCTGGCCGTCTTCGGACTGGATCGGTTGGACGTAGTATGAGCCTTTGAAAGTATCGAATTGTCCATTGTCGAGTTTCTCTTTGCCGCAAGACCAGCCGACGTTGTAACGTGCTTCTGGGATTTCGACTTTCTCTATTGTAAGCTGTCAGCTTCAGATCGATCGACACATGTTTCCGCAAAGCCACCCCACAACCAGATTTCGAAAGCTCTCCTGCACTTCACCAAAAATCGACACAAACCAGTCACCACGTCCTCGATGCAAGCAGAAATAATTCGCCTTTGCCAGATCGTCGAAAGGCCCCGACTCAATGACTGCGGACCCGGAAGCCCAATCAACGAAAACAAGAACTAATGAAAGGAAAGAAACTCCAAAGACTCACCCAACTCCTCCCTAGGCAAACCCGCCAAATAACTCGCATAACTCAAAACCTTCCTCCTCAACCCCACAAACTCCTCCGGCAAATCCCTCACAACAATAATCCCCAAACTCTCAGGTCCAAACGCCTGTTCCAAAGTCTCCAAATCCACACTTCCATTCTTCAATTCTTGCAGTGAAACGGAGACGGCACTGGGTCGGGCGACATCTTGTTCGTTGGAGATGGAGCCCATGATCAGGGAAAAGAGGTGGTGCGGAACTGATTGTAAGCAAGCAGAACGACGAAGGCTCGCGACTTGGAGAAAAGAGGAAATAGATTCGTATCGCACACTCGTTTGTTCACGCCGAGACCTGAAGTCTGCGCCTACCAGTTGTCGGAGCTGACCGACGAAGAGCAAGAACTAATCGGTCGCCGCACCTGCCGTTTCGGGAAGGGGAAGCAAATATAGCAAGCGAGAGACATGTCGTCTTCACATGGAGGCATACAGATCCTGTGTCTTCTTCATTCTGAGGAGACCTCTTCAATTATGTCAAGTGGCCATCGCACAAGACGTCACTAAAATTGCCAAAAACGCCATGACCTCATCTAAACTACCAATAATCCATACCATACCATCTTCTCTTTTCAGAATTTTTCGCTGAATGGATCGACCTGCTTTCTTCTACACCCAAACACCAACGCTAAAACTTCCATCGATCGCTATCAAACACCAATTTCCATCTCTCAAAAAGGAAATTCCGCTCAATCCCTTCAAAGCCCATCTATTTTTCAGGGCTGCCTATCATGTGTATTGTATTGTTCGTCTCCAAAACATAGCATTCGGACCTCACAGTCCTCACTTCCACTAGCGACACGACTATCGCTCAACCAAGAGCACGTCACCGGACCTTGATGGCCCGTAAAAGTTCTTTCGCATTTACCCGTTCGCGGGTCCCACACTTTCATCATTCGGTCTTCGCTTCCGGAGATCATCCTGAGATGGTCCGCTGAGAGTGCCCAGATGCCTTCGACGTGACCAAAGAATGTGCGCACGCAAGCTTGAGCGCGTGGAAGGTGGGAGTTGGTCAACGGGTCCGTTGGTAGGATATCGAAGCCAGATGAATTGAGGTGTGGTGAGGCTTCTCGGGTCGGCTTGCTCCTGAAGTGCGTGTCCCAGAGGCGGATTGTGGAGTCCAGAGCACCAGTGATCATGTAGCGAGGTGGCGCTGGTCTGTCAGCATCGTTCGGCCAGAAGGGATCGGAATCGTTCGGGCTGCTGTTGATGTGTTCTCGGTGTGACTGGGCGATCGTGACAGAGCTGACGCTGCTTTCATCGTCGTCCTTGTCGTTAGGAGTGAGTACGATGTCGTCCAAGTTGAACTCAGGAGGCATGGGTACGACTTGTTGCACTTGACCAACATGGCCAGTGAACTCACGGATGCATTCGCGCGTGTCCAGATCCCACAGGCGAACAGTCAGGTCGTCTGAAGCAGAGAACAGCGTGCGTGAGGCATCGTCGATCTTGACGCTGTTCACCCAATCTGAGTGCCCTCGAAGGGTATAGGTCGAGCCATTCTTGTGGTCCCAGACACGGATCGTTCGATCTCGCGATCCAGATGCCATATAACGTGATGTGAAAGTCACACTGATGACACCATCGCTGTGAGGGTGGAAGGTTCTCAGCAGTTCCCCAGTTCGCCAGTTCCACAGCTTTACAGTTGAGTCCAGACTGCCAGTGACGAGCTTCTGGTCGTTGAACTGCAGCGCGCGAATGCCGCTCGTGTGGCCGGTCAACGTTCGAATTTCTTCTCCAGTATTGATGTCCCAGACCTTTACCGTCGTGTCGTATGAGCCTGTGATCAGGACGTTCTCATTGAACTGCAGGCACATGACACCGTTGGTGTGGCCCTTGAAGACTTTTGTTGAGCATCTGCCATACTTCCACGCTGTCCCAACCTTGAAACGAGCCTTGTAGACGTCCTTCCATGGCCTCTTTCGTGGCGCAAAGTAAGCGTCATTTCCGTCGACACCAACGACGCCGCTGTCCTGAGATGATATGGAACAATGTCGCTTGGCAAGTTCTGGCGAGCTCACGGAAGTGGCGTCTATGGATCGCTTTGTGCCGCGGCTGCTGCCTGCCTCTCCGTCCAGTGGTTGGGGTGGAGGCATCGAAGCCTCAGCATCTTCTGGAATCGGAGTAATGTCTGGTGACCATTGATTGAGCCCCCTGCCTGTCGCGCGCAACTGTATCTGCCTCTTCTCAATTCGCAATCTCTTCCTCTCCAGCAAAGGCAATCCCCAGCCACATTTGGTGCACTTTCTATCGATGTGCTGCTCGCACATCTTGTGCCATACCACATCGTCATCTGCCAAGCTCCTCCATCGCTGACTAACCTGAGCGGCCTTGCACAGCGAAGTGGTGTCCAAATAGCAGAGAATCTTGAAGCCAAGCTCGGGTGGGAGGGCAGACAAGAAGTCAATCTTGATCAGGTCGCGGATGTTGGCTGATATGAAAGAAAGCTGAGGGAAACAGCATTGTGCGAGGATGCCTTGCAGCATGAGGTTGCGGTGTTTGGCGGGGGCGGCAGAGAAGGAGGACCAGACTTGGGAGATGACCTGCTGATCCATCTGCGGCAGTCCCGATAGCTCATCCTGCAGTTGTTCCATTGACGTCTCGTTTGCTTGCCGCCGGCACTTCAGATCAGGTCGGTGTCGGTAGCAGAACTTCGTGTTCGGTCTTTGCTCGTCGGCGTCGTGGTCGCGATGGTCTCTGTGGGCGTGGACGCTGTTGTTGTCGCCGGTGGGATTATAGGAGCCCGGGATATGTTCATGCAAAAATGACGAGAGATTCATGTCGGCGTGCTTCGTGTGTGGAGCGTGTTGGAGGGTGTCTCTCTTCAGGCTGCTCTCGTGCTCGTGGTCGTGATGCGAGGTGTAGAGCTCACCATGTCCGTGCTCGTGATGGCGTGACGGTAGCGAGAAGGGTTCGTGATTTTCTGTTTTGGCGCTGGTGTCGTCGTCGTCCCCAGGCGTGGGCTGCTGCTGGGCGATGGAGGGACGAGCGGCGGCGGCGGTAGCGGTGTGGCTCCGGTCTGCGGAATTATGATGTAGCACAGACATGGCGACATAAAGCACGCCAGCGCTGGGTAGTGATGGCGTCCCAGGGGACGAGAGCCTCCATGCAGTCCCGGTCCTGGCGCGCACAGTCGCTCTCGTGTACTCGTCTGCGGCGGAACAGATAGGCGGGCCGGCGTGATCCTCGCACGTTGTGAATGGGGAACGCAATGCGAATGGGCGGAGTCGTTGTGCGTTCACTGGACAGCCGGGGTGGCGACGCGCAAACAGTCTCGCAATGTGAGGATGTGAGGTGCTTGCTAGTGATGTGAGGTGCTCGCGATGAGGTGATGCTTAAGCCGACTGTCGCAATTGCCAGCAAGCTTTCTTTCACCAATCGCGGCCCTGCACCCCCGAAAATCTCGCGCTCGTCCCGGTTTCCTCGTCCACTGATCCTGGGGTAGTAAAGGCTCGCTGAGCACTCTGAACCGTTTGCGCCTGCCACTGGGAACGACCCGGCAGTGTTGAAGCGGTTCAGCAGTCGTGCAGAGTGGAAAGTCGGGTGCTTGGCGGCGGGCGGGCACATCCCTGCATCTCGCTGCTCGCTCTAACTTACACTTTCCACGTGTGAACGCCACCTGACCTGACCCATCTCCCACCAACATTTCTTAGTCGAGAATCAAGATAGTCCACCGCCAGCACTGCTGTTCTGAGCTGATCCCGCTCGGCCATGTTCGGCAGCGCCGCGATATCGCCATGAGCAGCGACTCCTCTTCGGCCGAGCTGTCCGCTTCGCCATCACCGTCGCCGCCGCGCTCGCCAGCAGCACATCATTTGCCTGGCTTGCAGGATCTGGTCCTTCACTTCGTAGATGCGAAAAAATCCCTGAGCGCCACCAGCCATGTCTACCGCGCCAACGAGCTGGTAACTAACTCTAGGGCGCTGATCGAAGAGATCGCTGTTCTGAATGCAAAGAACACCTATGCACGCCGAGGCCTCGATGAGCAGGTCAGCACGTTGGACGCCATCAGGGAGGCTCTTGTCGATGATGGGACCAAGATTTCAGATGAATTCGACGTTACCATCGCCGACTTGGACAAGGCGCACGCGAGGCTCGATAAGACATTGAGTCAGCTGAGGAAGACTATTGTTGCAGAGCGACACTCCCTTTCTCGACAGCGTACTAATGACACAGTAACGAACGCGCCAGAGAAGTCAGACGAAGATGACACGAAGACCCTCTTCGATTTCGTCGACGAGGACACACATGAGAACCTCTTGTCAACTCTGCGTAGTCTGATTGACCAATACAACGATGCCCGTGGTGACCTCAACGACAACCTGTCTAGCTTCGAATCCTCGATACATCCTATCAAAGACAAGCTACTAGAGAATGCAGGGGGTGCTTCGACTCTCAAACCAGAGAAGCCCACGATCTATGATGACCCTCCGCCCTCCATCGCCTCCATCTTCGAGGGCATGGAGGAACATGCCACAGAGATGGCCGGCCTGTTGGAGAACCTCGTCAACCACTACGATCTATGCGTCTCAGCCCTCAAGCATACTGAAGGAGGTGGTGAAGCTGCACGCGCCGCTACTGCGGATATGAAAGAAGCAACCCCTGGCACCGAGGAATCGTTGTACGACAAGACTGTCGCCGAGCCCATTTCCGATGAAGAACGAGTTGAAATGTTGCAAGTTCTCCTGAAGGATGCTCAGGAAGTCGATGATGTGGTGGTCGAAATCCGCGATAGGGCCAGCGAGATGGAAGATCAATACTCTCTGCTGACAAAGTATGCCAAGAAAGCAAGAGCGCAGCATCAGTCTTTACAGCAAGTCCTGGGGACGATGCGTGAAATTCGTGCTGCCATTCCGGGTCATTTGGATGCTGCGGGTCACTTCCGAGAACAATGGCAGATTATCAGTGTTGATATTCGAGTAAAGACACAAGAGCTTGCGGAGCTTAGTGTCTTCTACGAACAATTCCTTGCCGGATATGGAAAGTTGCTGCGGGAGGTCGAAAGGAGAAAAGTGAGCGAGTTGGCTATGAAGAAGATTGTGGAAAAGACAAGGAAGGATCTGGATAGGTTGCACGAAACGGACCGAGTGGCTCGAGAAGAATTCATGGAAGATGTCGGAGCTTATCTGCCAAGAGATCTAGGTGTCTGGCACGGTTTGGATGAAGAGCCACTCAGATGGGATGTGAGACCGGTGTACGACGAGAGATCGCTTGGAGAAGAGGAGGTTGGCGGGCCGGGATCGCCAAGACTATTGGATGGGTCGTGAGACATTCATATGTGCCGGAACAACGACACTTGCTGTTCTCAATTCATCTTCTCGGTCGTTCCTGAATCCTCGCGCTCAAGGACATGAGCTCATTGCCACTGCTCACGCAAAGTCTGACCGATTTTGTGGGACGAGATGGTGTGTGCAACGGCTAGTCCGTACCCGTTGTGACGCATTCGACAGTCAGAGGTATGGAGACTGTCAATGTCTGATGACACATAAGATAGCGCAGAAGCTGGAGTGAAGTGAAGGGTAAAAGTGGATAGATCTCACTGACTCACACAATTTGGATTCTGACCATCGTTCTTGTAGCACATTGAGACTTGACATAGACACTCATTGGCACAGGTCTACTCACTACTTCACACTAAATACATTTGCAAAATCAACTGTGTACAACTACTGTTAAATTGGCTCCGTTTCGTGATGTTCACGCAACGGGTGTAAAAATGTGCTGACTAAGCATGACGCACATCCTTGCACCACCACACACTCCATCAACACATACCGCACTCAATCGCGATATGGAAGATCTCAAGACGAATCAGCCGACAACCTTTGGCGATCTTCCACCTGAGCTCTGGGATCACCTTACCAACTATTTGCCGTCTGCGCGGTCCATCGCCACCCTTGGAAGAAGTTGCAAAAGCCTACACAGCTTCGTGGAGAAGGACGCTTGGAAGTCTTTCGCGAAGAATCGCTTTCCGACATTATGCCCTCAAGAAATCTCATCTTCCAAGGATGTGGCGCGCACGCTGACAAGCCTCTCGAGGGCCTGGGATAGAAGAGCGTTTGTGGCGACTCATGTCGAGCCGCGGCTCGATATCACCACATTTCCAGGCCGGAAGAAGGCCGAGAAATGGAAACGGCCACGAGGTCAAACGATTGGCTTCACGCCGCAGGTGGATGTCTATGAGGACATTCAGTCTACATGGCGCGAGAGAACAGAAGTCTTTGCGTTCAGCGCTGGTGCTGAAATATGCATTCGCCACACAACCCGTGGCGCTGGGTCGAATGATGTGAGGTGGACTACATATCGGCCATTGTCCGCACGTGAGGGCCGAGACGATATCACTGCTATGCACTTGCTCCGGCCTGATGCCAGTATTGCAGACGAGCGACAACATGTACTGACCGGTACTGCAAACGGCGATTTGCAACTGCTTGGCATTCCCATCGATGATCCCTACGATCAGGATGTGCGCACCACGTACTTCACAACTCAAGGCATGCCGGTAAGATCGAGCAGCTTATCACAAGAGCCATTTCTTCCCTCGCTTCTGGCTGCGAATTTGGGAGACTCCCGTATAGCGCTCTATCAGGTGGACCCTGAGCAATCCAAAATTGGTTCGTCGAGCCATTTCGACCTCAAACCTGCGTTGCGAGCAGATGGCAACCCGTCTCCGAGTCATCGAGCATGGTCTACCAATTTCCTGTCAAGAAAGTCGTTAGCCGTAGGCGCCGGGCCTTCTGATGAGCCGATCCACGTCTATCCTATTACCGAAAGTGGTCTACATCGAGATGGTGTGAGAAAGATCAGTCTCCAGAATGACCTCGAAGCACTCGATGGCGGCATGATCCTCAATGGAGCGCCAAGAAAATCGACCTCCAACGTGTACACCACGGTGCCATTGCCAGCCGGCATGGGATCTTTGGGCAACGGCGAAGTGTTTCTCTCAGGCGCATACGATGGAATTGTACGTCTGCATGATTTGCGCTCTGACCGACAACTAGAACAAGCCTATACCGACCCAGCTGACGATAGCGCAATCTACACGATCTTGCCTCGAGGTCAGGAGCGACTGCTTGCCGGAACTAGTCGGCACAATCTCCTGAAGGTCTTCGATATGCGACTTGGCGCGAAGTGTTACAGCTACTTGGATGTTGAGGGCCAGAGTTCGAGCAGTTCCGGTGAGCCTGACGCAATAGACGACTACAACATCTTTCTCCGAGCGAGCAATCCAGCTTTCATCGCACGCGGTAGTAGCTGGAACCGCAACAGAGTCCTCGAGTCCAGTGTCTACTCACTTGCATCGCCGTCAATGCATTCTCCATACGTCTTTGCCGGGGTGGAGAATGCAATCATGTCGCTCGCATTCACCGAGATGCTCGATCCGCTTCCCGACCCTACCTTTTTCAGACCACACTCCAGCAAGCGAGAAAGTAGCGGGGACCTTCCTCATGAGGCCGACACCAAAGACATTCTCAACCTCGCCATGTACGACCAGGACGCGAACATGAAACTTTACGTTCAGCGTAATGTTTGGGAGACCCACCGGGTCAAGGGGACGGGATCGGGCGATGCGGGTCAGCGGAGTTCACTCGATCAGAGGTGGAGAGGAGCAGACGATGCTTGGCCTTAAAGCTATCTTCGCTCATGATGTCGACTACGCGCGCCTGTCGAGGGGTTCGAGACCAGGCTCTTGCACATTGGGTGCGGAAGTGGTCTTGAGCTTCTGTTGTCCCTCGCCATACAGCAAGATAGCAATGTCTCACAGATCTTGTACTTATACCTTCTACACTACATTATCTGTACCAGGAAGCCCAAGTATTTCTTTTTGTCTTCACATGAATTTGCCTCATTTGCACCGTATTCATGGCGTTCTGTCTGTTCTGGTTATCCTGTCAGCTCATTGCAATCAACAAGGGGCATGGAACAGATTTTCAAGGACAGTAGTTGTACCCAAGAGTGGCTTCAATACACCAGTCAAGCCCCGTGGATACTGAGTTACTCCTTCGTCGAGATGCGGAAGACTCATCCACGCCTCCGAACGACTTTTTTGGCAATGCATGTGGACCTTCTGTATCCACACCAATCTCCAAGGTTTTCGTTTTTCACTTGGGTCTGAACATGGTTGCAATGAATCAAGCAGCGTCGTTTGATTGTGGGTCAATAAAACACTGATCAATGAATGGCGAGATATTTAATTGATTTCGAAACGTGGTCTGTCAAAGCGAGACCTGCAAGACGTCCTGACGAGGGTCAGCAAGTGGTGGTCCGTGTCGGCTGTCTGTCCTATGATTGTAATCATCCGAACGTCGCCGCGCAATATCCTTCGTGAAGAAGCCCTCTGCCTCTAATTGCAAATCCTCTTTTTCCAGCGCAAAGAGCGATACGAGCGCGCATGATACTTGGTTCGAGGCGTCACCTGGCTATAAGCGGGTCTTCAGCCCTGCAGTTGGACGTTTAGAGGTATTCCAGACGCCCTCATTGGGACAAATATCGAAGACGACGGCTAAATGCAGAAGCTCAAAGGCTAGTAGATAGCATCTCGCACTTGTACAGGATCGGGGCCGAATGTCTGCAGCTGCGTCGACACGATCAAAGCCTTCAATTTATCTATTCGTGTACTCAGTCTATCAACATTTGGCCCAGGTCAATAGTGTGGCCCTTAAAGTCTTGGCAGACTGGTTGTTCATCCTCGTCAGCCAGATGACGAGTCTGCACGATTACAGCGCTCTGATGCTCTTATCCCCACAATCGTCCAAGCTTCATTCCCTGGACGGCGGGATCGGAGTCATCTAGCACTTCCTGGAGATGGTAAGGCACAGTAGTACGAAACGCATGCCATACTAGCCATGTTGCAATTGTCAAGAGAATTGCCTTCATCAACTACCGAGTCACGTCAACAAGGAACGAGGAGCGAACGAGGCTCGCTACAAATGATGGATCACGGCAGATGGTTGTGTGGACTAAGCGAGGTCTTGTTACGAAGTCTTACGAAGGAGGCGAATTTTGCCACGCGAAACCGGTGCAGACAACAACAACCACGGAGGATCCCCTTCAGCAAGCGAAGGAGCACTCGGGCTCTCCGCGATTAGTCTAAAAACTGTCAAAGCTCAGGAGCTTCTAGGAGGGTAGCTGCAGGAGGCAACAAGCCGCGCTTCAGGTCAAGGGCAGAGCTCTCAATCTTCGGCGTCGTGCCCGAAACCGAGAGTGGGCTGGCCGCCTAGGTCTGCAGCCGGCAGGACATTCTCCACCAGATGGTGTGAGACTATCCGAGCGCGAGTGTCCGTTTATTGGGCGTCCTCGCCCTATCTCACGCTGTCTATGCTTCAACTAATGCTGAGACCGACCACCTGCGGCCCCCATCTCCTGATCAGCGATCACATGCGCGAAATAACATTAATTATTCGATGTCCTGGAGGATGAGGTCCCCCCGAAATTCCAAATAGCGCGTCTCAACAGCAAATCATTTTCTCTGCTGAGTGCGCCAGCTCACAAGTTGTGGAGCCTCGTTACGCTCGTGATCTCCTCTCGTTGGGCGACCTTTCCGTCAATGAACCAGCGCGAGGCGATCGACCGTCAAATTGGATCCTTCCATCCTACCAGAAGCCGGTTGTAGCCGTGCGCTGGTTGTTTCGGTAGCTGTCATCATGTCCGCTGGGTGGTTTCATCATGACTTCTACTGCGCTCTTTTGCCGTTGAACCTCGAATTGCGCTGAAGCAAGTCCACAGAGAGGTGAAAGGGGTAGACGAGGGAGATTGCCGCTTTGCTTCAACGTTGGTGATTCGCCAGTAGAGAAAGTCCAATGCCACAGGTGACGGGCGCGCTGAGAGCACAGAGAGTCTGGAGCTCCTTACAGCATTGCTCGCAGGTTTAAAGTCCGGGCTTCTGGTGAAATTTGGTTGTGCATCTGATTTGACGGGTTCATTGCACTGTGCTTCCAGCTGCTCGACTCTGGACACCGACTTTCCCTTCTTCGGGAAGATCCTGGAGGAGCGTGGTGCTGTGTGACCGTCAGTGCATCTCGCTGCTGGAAACCTGCTCCCTCGGAGTCCCTCCTTCAAAAGTTCCCCTGTAAACATGACTCGTTAGAACGTGACGCCACATTGTTCATGCTAAAGATCCATCATGAAGCATCGAGCATGCAGGACCAGAATCTGGACGAACGGATGGTCTGTCACCGGTTTGAGCGTCACTGTCGCTGTGGGCTCTGCATATTGCCTATCAGGGCATGCATCGTTGACTCAACGCGACAGTACGAGTGTCAATTGGAGCATATTGAACAATATTTGAGCTGCGTACGGTGAATAGAGTCTCTGAATCAGTAACTAAGAGCGATGGCTGCGGCAGCTGAGAAATTTTGCAGGCAACTTCGGAGCAGACGCCGAAAGGATCAGGCGTGGATCGTGCTGACCACGAGGCAAGTGACGTGGAACTTCATCTGCAACCATGCGATCGACACACTCGCATCAATTATTAAGGGGACCTGGACACACTAGGGATGTGGGTATACCGTACACTTATAATTCGCGCCGTATATACGGTATATCCTTACATATATACAGATGCATATGTTTTGGTTAGTAAGCGCCGAGAGCGTAATTACGGTCATGCGATTTTGTACGAGAGATACAATATCGCAGATACGAGCAGACAACGCAAACGAAGTATAGAAACGCCTATAGTAAGGAGGCTCTCGGCGAATACGATATATTGCGCGTCGAAGGTAGACTACTACGCGGTGTCGTCGTTGTATGCATTACGTATATCTCGGTATATATAGAGCCTAGTCCTCGATCTGAGCGTATATACTGTCTATATACTGTACGTACCGGCATATACCATTTGTAGGCAACATCCCTAGGACACACCACATCGCATTTCTACCATAGCATTGACAAGTGTACAGCATGATGCGCGACATATGGCTCCTCGTTGAGCATTGAGTATCATCTAGCACGACTCATGAGGCACATGCAGGAGCCTCCTCTCGCTGCTGCTTGGCACCCAAAAGGAGGGTAAACAAACGACTGGGCTTCGGCTCGGGACAATATGACGACGTGCGTGTAGAACGAACAGGTATATCAGGCTGTCCACCATACGATACGTAGCGCTGCAGCCTGCAGACCTGTGCATGAGGGTGGGACTTACGGCAAGCGGGCTCCATAGATTTTTGCATAACAACCAGCGAATTGACTTTTTGTAGGCGGGCTCTTCACGGTGCATGTGCATGTGCATGAGATATGTGACCACGCTCGGACCACTTCGTGAGAATTGCGTGCCATTGCATGGCCTCTGCACTTTCTCAGCTGTTTGCGAGACGCAACGAACAAATTACTATATGCTACTTTGAGGATCATATAGTGTCCAGAGCGAGGCTTCCAACGTCGGTCCCGATGCAGACAGAGTCTAGGATTCGACCAGACGTGGCAATTTGCAAGCATTCAGTTCCATTTATGGGGCTGAAGACATGGGAAATCTCGTCAATCGTACCAACCATATTGTGGCGCATTAAGGGTGTGCAACCAGCACATATTTTGGTGGTGATGGCGAAGTCGCCTGCTTGCCGCCGGTGTAATGCTTCCGTGCGTATGTCGGATGTGGCGGACCAGCCGTTTGACGACCTCGCCATTGTGACGAAGCGCAGAAGCACACGAGAGATAGTGACTGCAATGTTGATTAAAGGAACGAACTACGGAGG